>CATKHJ010621916.1:0-13848 GCA_949750685.1 Vernicia montana
AATGTATTGGATTATCTATTGAGACCTTTGGTCTATTGTTCATTAATTTAAAGATAGCATATTGAAATCCTCGCTCCTCTAAGAGCATTATTGATATTGTATCCTAAATGCTATCTAATATGAAATGTATAAAATGTAAAGTAGAAATTCCCATCTGATATGGGTATACATCAGTCATGTGCATATGGTAAAGAAGGCTCGACGGATAGGGATAGTGTATCTGCCCTAGCTAAGAAGGGGGTCCTAGCCGGGAAACCTGATCAGTTTTCCGCTTAATTGATTGTGATGAGTGTGCGAAGCTTTTAGCCGACACTCGATCTATATGTGAATGAGAACAACTGTTCTCGAATGCTTAATTTCTGCTAAAATAAAATAAGACAAATGAAAGTAAATTGTACTCAATTGTATATTCTTTGGATTCATTCATTATATCCTTTCGTAAATGAATCCCATTGTGATACTATTGATTGTTCTTTGGATTCATTCATTATATATTTTGTCAATGAATCCCATTGTAATAACATGATTATCTAATTGTTCATATCGCTTGTAAAGCCTTGAACTATTCTATTCACTTACCTTATTTGGTATTTAACCGGTATAACATATTGTCATTGTGTATTCACTGAGATTTTATATCTCACCCCATAGTTGTTTATTTTTTTTCAGGTGCTATAGAAGTTGCGACAAGGTAAAACTCAAACATCATCTCCTCGCTTGGGAATTACATTGTCCATTGATAGTTTTGTTATTTTGATTATATCATAATGATTATGTATCTCCAAGAGTCAAGTCTAGAGTTCCATGGTCATTTTGATAAAGAGACGTTTAGATTGTTATCTTTGTATATTCATTTTGAGATGTAATATTGGATAAATTATCATATGTCATAAGTAATGTGGTTGGAGTTCTGATCTGGGAATCGTATATGCATGTTATAGATTGTGTTGGGTTCTACGGGTTTTCGATGGCCTTACGCCTACCTATGCCCTAGGACCGTCGCGGCTCGCAAGTCGGTTCATGACATAAGCAAAGTCAATAAGACCTCGAAGGGCACTTGGAAAGAGAAAAATAGTGAAGGACCTAAACTAGGTAATGACAATAAGACCATAAAGGACTCATATCGAACCAACAAGACCTAGACAAGTGAGGAAAAGCTAGAAAGCCTCCAAGGGCACACCAAACTTGGTATGCAACCAAACATGAATCCAGTCAAAGTCCTAGACTAGGCATTAATAATAAAACCATGTGAGACTAAGACAACATCAAACAAAGACTTAGTGAACTCTAGGCGAAAGTCCTCGAGGCAACAAGACCTCATTGTAGGGCATTATAAGACCTAGCTCCGACCAGGAGAAAGACTACGAGGCATAAATTCCATTAGTCGTAGACCCAAATAAGACCTTGATCCTTCTAGACACAAGTATTATTGGAGGCACAATAAAATTAAATTAGTATACTCTAGGTGAAAGTCCGTGATGCAACAAGTCCTTTTTTAAGGTGTGGTAAGATCTCTACACAGGTCTCTATAATACCTTTCAAGAGGAAAACTTAAAAGGCCTCTCTGCGAGGCACCTAAAGTCTCTCTAAGGGACTAAATAAAACCTTCATGCAAAGCTCTTTAAGACCTTTCAAGAAGCAAACTTAAAAACTTTTAACGAGGCACATAAAATCTCTCTAAAGGGTTTGATAAGACCTTCGCATAAGGCTTTGTAAGACCTTTGCATAAGGCTTTGTAAGACCTTCCAGGAAGCAAACTTAAAAGACTTCTGTGAGAGGCACCTAAAGTCTCCATAAGACCTTTCAAAAGTTAAAAGACTTCTCCGCGAGGTAGCCTAATAAGACCTTATAGCAAGGCAAGGCAATAACATTCCCATAGACCAAAGACCTTTATGCGACGCAATCACCTCCACACGAGGTAACCAAATAAGACCTCTTAGTGAGGCAAGGATAATACATTTCCCATAAACTAAGACCTCATAGCGAGGTATGTGGAAAAGACCTTTACGCTAGGCAAAAACTTTAGACCAGTCCTGCACTTAAGACCTCACAATGAGGCAGTGCCATAAGACCTCCAAAAAAAGGGGGGGCATATCAAGCCTAAAAGATCGAGACAAAGTCAATAAAACCTTAGAGGGCACCTGCAAAGAAAGAAGTAGTAAAAGCTAAGTCAAGTGAAGTCAATAATGAAGGAATAGTGGCGCCATGCATTGCGGAAGGGTGGTGGTGGGGTGAAATTTTAAACATTTCAAAATTTCGCTCCACCGTTTGGTAGGCCCAATACTCATTCAAGAAATCAAATAATTTTGTGCAAAACACATATGAAAGGAATAAGAAGAGAGGGTAATCGAATTACCTCTTGAAGCGTAGAAAAACACTTTACTTCTTCTTCTCCAAAAGCTCCTCAATTGTGAAACCTCTAGTGAGTCCACTCCTAACTCCACCAACCAAGTATCCTTTGTCTTTCTTGGTAGTTCTTGAACTTTCTCTCTAGGATGCCCAAGCTTGGTTCAAGACACTTCCTTAATAGCCCTTTGGATGATGAGGTTCCTCTTGTTGTTTTGGACTAATCTTTTTCAATTGCAAACCTTTGTTCTTTCTCTAATTGCATGCAAATGAAAAAATCTGATCACATATCACTTGTGTTCTTTTTCTTCTTAAGCCTTATATAGTCCTTTGTATCTTCCACCAACATTTGGTGGTAGTTGAGATAGTGGGGAACAAGGATGATGATAAGAAGAACTGTTGTCATTCTTGTCTTCCATTATTAAGGATGAAATGTCCACTTTACCCTTCTCAAGAGTTAGTGGAAATTTCCTATTAGCTTGAAGAAGAAATTACAATCTTGCCACTTAGTGTATTATTCCTAACCCCTAAATCCATCTAATGGGCTAGAGTTAGTGGACTTTCTCTAACTCCTAAACCCATCTAATGGGCTAAGGTTTCCACTAAGCCCAAAGAATGCATCTTCCACATCAAATGTGGGTTGGGCTTCCATCTCATGTAATAGCCCAAATTGATTCTTTCAATTTACTCCAAATCCTTTTTCAATTTAGTCCTTCTTATTTGTATCTCATACAAATTAATACTCAATTGAAATGAAACCCTTATGGATTAAACATTAGGACATGCTAGGTACTTTGTAAATTCAATTACAAGTTTAATCCTATTACCACTAATCAATTAATTAAACACTTTAATTAATTATTATGGTAATCCTTTTAACTTGATTGGTGAACACTATATAGTGTATGATTTTCTAAGTTCATGTCTAATTAGTAATGGGATTGAGAAAACACATTTTCTTTACTAATTGTGAAATCTCTATTTCACACTTAGTCCCATAAGTCATGAGTGATGCCTAGAATTGCATATCATGACTACCTAATTAGAAATAAATGTTTATGGTTGATTACTTAAACATTACATGGAACATCAATCATATTTACCATACATTAAAATCCCTCCATTACGAAATCCCGATCTTGGCTAAGGTCATAGATAAGTCAAACCTTAATGTGCTTTGATCATATGTCCTCATCTTAGTTTTAATTCTCGATAAACTCGATTCCTACTAGAAACTCTTTTATAGTGAATCTTAACTACCTTGGCCAAAGATTTGCATATCAAGAATAACCATATATCATAGGATTTCTTCCTTGTTTACTCAAGTTAATGGATTCTATCTTGGTGATCACCTACCTCCATACATAACTAGCTAGGGCCATCACATGCCATATACCTTTGCATGAATAGCATCAACATGTAAGCAGTAATAAATCCTAACCACCTATACATAAGATAACTGTGTCCTATAAGTTAAAGGACTATATGCACAATTATGACCTAGACGATGAATTATTGACTAGTAGTAAAACTCTATGTATTCATCATCTAACATCATAGTTTGACTATTCATCCCATGAATATCCACATGTTTGTTTCGACATCACATGCCAAGCAACATGAGACTCATTGCCTCTATAATCATAAGTATCTTATACTGACTATAGAAAATAAATGGAGGTGATGGTCTTCCGGAATTAATGATGCTCAGTCATTAATCTTATGACCATGAACACTTTAAAGTATTTATTCAAGAGCGATCTGTTACTCATATTCTCAACTTTTAAGAATAGATCCTCTTACAAAATACTTAAGTACTATATATTCAATACAATGGAACATTTTCATTTAAAGAACATATATTTATTGCCATTAATGGGGATAAAATTTTACAATCACATAAAGTATACATGACTCTAAGGCATATAACATTAACAAATAAGACCTCAAAGAGCACAACCAAGCATGAATCCAGTCAAATACCTATACCAAGCAACAGGGGCCCTAGACAAGATCAGAGAAAGACCCAAACAAATGAGGTGAACTCATAGAGCCTCTAAGGGCGTACACAACTTGGCATGTAGTTTGTCTAAGACCCATAGAAGACAAAAGCCTTCGCTTCGACAAGAAGCAAAGTGGTAAGACCTTCTGGGCTCATAATTAATGAACTAAACATAGTCACAAAACAAGTCAAGCTCAACACAATGGCACAATCTATACAAGTTAAAAGCAAACATACATAGAATAAGCCAATCAAAGAAATAGTACTTGTATAAGACTAGAATGGCACATTACATTAAAATTTATTCAAATTATAGCCCTATTCTAAGAAGGGAGGACATCCTTTATTGCAAGTTAGCAGTGAACAAATACCTCATATCCATCAATAGACAAACGACGGGCACTCTGCCTTCAGGTTACCCCAGCATCCTAGACAAAATATCACCATGGGTCGAACAGGGATAGATCACCGAGTGTGTTGTCATCTCTCTCTTTAGCAGCAATGGATTCTCCACTCGAAAGTGCGAAGAACATTCAAATCAATGTTTGAGGAGAAAACCAGTTATGCCGAGACCATTCAGGGAGAAAATTAATTCCAATGATCTAAGACACCAACTGAGCTAACAAATTGGGACAAATCTAGAATATGAAAAGAATAGAAGGCAGGGTTCATTCGATCGGCTCCAGTAAAAGACTATACATGCAACAACAATGACATCCAACAACCTTAACTTTGGTCCCAGGAACACCTCATTTTGAACCCATAAGGGGTCGCATAGATCTAATACAATCATTCAAGTCATAAGAAGTATTGGAAGACAATAGTCACCATGGGCCAATAAAAGTTATGAATGGAATAAAAAAAAGTGAGTCAAGCTCAAAGAGTTAAGAAAATACAATCAAATAACTCAAGATCCACTTTGGTTATATATAAGAACTAACTAGTGCCTCATTAAAACTCAAAACCTATCTGATTTATGCTAATATCTTTAATAGTGTTATTGGATCTCCTTAATGGTAGATTTGGGGTTGGCTACTATTTATGAACCTACAAGACCAGAAAGAAGCATGAGAGGGCTAAGCTAATGCCTAAGTCAGATTCCTTGTAGCTTAAGGAAACCCATGGAAGGAGATGATTGTGTGTTTCTTGAGAGAGTGGTTATCTCTAGTGAGAGAAAAGAGATTAGAAGATGTAGACTGAATTTATCTTTTGGTAGTTAAGAATATCAATTTTATACCTAGGATCCCAGGCCATTTGGTGGAGTTGATGGTCAGGTGGCAGCATCATAGAGATGTTGAGATCACACCACTATTAAAAGGACAGACATCCACCTTATGTGTTGGACGCTATAGTCATGTGACATGCTTGTGTGTGTTGTGTCATGAGGCTCTGTCCTGATGCATTTTGTCTCTTTTTAGGAGGAGTAGATTGCTTTGGACAGGTAAGCCTGGTTGAAATTAGGTGGGATGAGGTGATGTAGCATATTATATGTGAGGGTCTTGCTTAGAGACTAGGCGAGGTGAGATGCTCTCTAAAGCGTTACCTCGTTATTGAGTTGCTCTTGAGCTTTTTAATATTTTGACTTGTATTTGGCTTTTGAGTCAATAGTTTGACCTATAAGTTAGTGGATGATGTTGAAATGGGCTTCTTATTCCTTGGGCCCAATTAAGCTTCTATATTTATCCCTTATCAGAGACCCCTCCTACTCTACTGTTGTGAAGCGGTAGCTCACTGCAGCAAGAGTATATTAGGCAAAACAAGGTGATACCTCAATGGTTGACCTCATATGGATATATGTAGTGCTTCGCTTGTCGAAATAATAAGGATTAGCTAGAGAGATATGGCTTAAGAAAGATGTTAGGGTACAAGCATCCTTGGACGATGAGGGCAACTTGCATTGCGCTGTAAGTGATGGGATGGTTATGATAGTTTTCACTACTTGTCATTATGATAGCCAAGAGTTTTGATATCATTATTAAAGATGTCTATAGGGAGGCGTAACTCGGGGTGTGCAAAAACCAAATTAAACTGAAGTTTTGGACTAAACTGAACCAAAATTGCCATATTGGTTCAGATATATGGTTAATTTCGTATGGTTCGGTGGTGATTAAAGGTTTTAAATGATTTTTGGTTTTCAGTTCGGTTCCTATGATTTTAAAATTGAACCGACAGGAAAACTGAATTATTAAAATGACTTCATTTTATTTTTTTTTTGCCACCTGTGTTTCTTCCCAGCTCCCCCTCTCTCTCTCTACACGTGGGCGATTAATTGATATAATCGTTGCATTTTTTTTTTTTTTTTACTTAAAACTTCATCATCACGACCATTTGGTTTTCTTCCTACATAGAGTTCAACTTCTAAGATTCTTTTCTCCTTCAAACTCATATCTACTCTCCAATTTCTTTCTTCTCCGTTCGTTCTTCTATCAACTTCGTTCGTACTTTTTCATTCTTCTTTCATAAATGGCTAGGTAATGTCCTAAAAGAAACCCCAAATTTGGTACAACACCATGTAAGTCTTATCTACCTAACATTTTACATGGGTGTTTATTATATTGTGTTTTTTTTTCTAGAAAGAAGGTTTTGCAACTTCTCAGTCTTAAAGATTAGGATTTAGTTCAACGTTGAGTTAAACGTTAATAATGTTGAATTCAATGTTAATAACATTGAGTTCAACTTTAATAACATTGAGTTCAATCTTAATAACGTTGAGTTAAACGTTATTAATGTTATCTGACTTCATTTGTTCAAATATATTTCATCTGATTAAAAATATATATATGATTTCATCTTACATGATAGCATGGTTTGTCTCGAAAGGAAACACTTTATATGTAAAGTTGCAAGCTACTGTCATTTCGAAGAAAAGGTCAAGCTAATAAATGACAAACTTGCTGAAGCATAGAAGGACGTGCCAAAAGAAACTGCCTTTGGCCATTTTGTTAACCCTTAAGCATCTAGGTGGAGTAAACAACTTGTTCATAGCATGCTGTTAAGGTAGTTGACCAAAGGTGATGATGATTCCATGTACTTCAATTTTGTTGGAAACAAAGTGAAGTTTGGGAGGCAAGAGTTTGCTTTGATAACTGGTTTGAAATTGGGGGATCGTGAAGCTGCCCTTGTAAGGTCTTGTTAAGCGAGGTGACTCCTCGTTTGATGTAGTACGTGCAAAGGATGAGTGGGTCATTGGAGGTGACATATGGTGATGTAATTGATGGGTTTGCAAAGTTGGGCAGTGACACCCTAGACGAGGATGTGGTGGCTTTGGCATTACTATTAACATTCACTCAATTTTTTTCTAGGCAACCATCCACAAAGATTGATTTGAGGCTGTTAGAATTGGCAAGAAATTTAAGTGAGTGGAACTTGTTTTTGTGGGGAGACTGGGCATTCAAGACAATTGTCCAATCTTCAAGGTCATGTATAGTGAATGCAATGAAGCAGTCCAACCCAAGTAATAGGACATATACAATTGGAGGTTTCCCGATTGTATTCCAGGTTAGATACTCTATATTTTATACTTTTTGTGATTAAGAAAATGAAAGTTGCTTAACTTTTGGACATGTTGACTTATATGTTGTTTGATTATGTTATTGCAGGTGTTTGCTTGTGAGGTTTTGCCACATATGGAAAAAGCCTATTGTTCAAGAGGTGTGCAAATCAACAGCTAGTTACACCAAAGATGTTTAAATGACAACTTGTTTATAATAAGATCACACAAACCACTTTGGAAAATAAGGGAATTTTTAAAAAGAAAAAATTGGGTGGAGAGTTCAAAACTATCAGTACTATGAAGGCAATAGAAGAAGAAATCACAAAATATGGATTGTTGAGGGATGTAGTGGTGGAAGGAGAAGTAGAAGTGGAAGGAGAAGTAGATATTGAAGAAGAAGAGATAGATGAGGACGTTGAAAGGTATATATCACAAGAGAGAAAGGAGAAGTCAAAGAATGATAGGAAAGAGAAGTTTAATGAGAAGAGTAAGGAGTTTGAGGAGAAGTTGGAGATGAAAATGAGAGATTTTGTGGAGCTGATGATGAAGAATATGAATGATCATTATCAGAAAATTGATGATCATTTGAGTGATTACCACTATAAAATGGATCAGAAGTTGGAAGGCTTGAAGACTGTGGTGGATCAGCTAGCCGAATATGTGCACCAGTATATCCAAAAAGCAAAGAAGCCTGATGATGAAGCAGATGATAAGGCATACAATGTTGAGATGGTGGCATTTAATGAAGGTCACACTGATGAGCCAACAAACTTTGGTGAGGACAACCAAAAGCATAAAGATGATGCGAAAGTGAATGAACAAGATGGGCTCGAACATTTTGCCAAAGTATTTGAAGAGAAGGATGTGGTATATGCAGATCCCATTACTTCATTCACTCCATCTAAATGTGCAGTTATTCCATTGGTTGACTCACCACTAAAGCAGAAATTTGCAAATAAAGAATATGTTTTCTGCAGAAAGAAGTTAAAATATTTGATCCAGTAAAGTGAGATCAATGAAAACAATTTTGGTACAATGCAGTCATTGAGACAAATTTGGGAGTCAAATATGGCTAGTTGGCTCACCAGCCAAAAACCCCATAAATTGCGAGGTGGATACAGTGCAGTGGATAAAAAGTTTTTTTGACCATTTCATGGGAAAAGACAGTTGGCTTGAAACTAAGGTATGTAGTAACGTTGATTTGTTCCTTCTCCTCATTCACTTCATTTTTGAACTCAACTTTGTTAATATTGAGTTGAACTCAACTTTGTTAATGTTGAACTCAATATTAACAAAGTTGAGTTCAACGTTAATAACGTTGAGTTCGACGTTAACAACTTTGAACTCAACTTTGTTAACGTTGAACTCAACTTTAACAACATTGAACTCAATATTATTTACACTAATTTGTTCAGGAACAATTACTCATTTGTTGTGACATGTCTTCATTATTGAGCAGCACATGGATTGGTATATTTACTTGTTAAAGAAGATGATGCACACCTCAAGCAATAAAAAGAAAATTGCAACCGCGGACATCACGTTTCCTATAAAACTGAAATAAGTCATTGTGTGTAAGTAAACTTTGTATAACTAAAGTAGCATGACCTTATGGAAATTTTGAATGCAGTAAGTGTTGGATGTATTATCTATAGTCAAAGGGGAAGTGTTGTGGGATTGTTTGGCTGTAAATATATACACTACTGATAATATTCCTTTTGGCAGACATTTTGGCTATAATAACAAGGCTATCTTTCCATGCAGTGTCAGTAGATGCCACTGGATTATGGTGAGACTTAATCTGATCAATGAAGTTGTCCATGTATGCAACTCCATGAATGATCCCAAAATCCATAGGAAGGTTCAATACATAACGACAACTATGCCAAGGCTTCATAAGTATTTTGACTACCACTTACTTAAAAAAAAAAAAAAGACCTTAAAAGAAAGAAAAAGTAGGACATCCAGCTCCACCTAAATGTCCCCCTAGAACAACAAGGGTCTGGTAATTGTGGTGTGTTTGTCCTAAAGTGGATCGAATATTTCATACTTGATGTATCGTTGAATGAAATTAATGGCAAAGATCCTATGTCATTGAAGTGTGAAATGATTGCAAATATTTTTTCTATTGTATGGGTAGAAGAAGCTGAGGAAGCCAAAAGATTGGCGAATGAAAAACAATGACATATTTTATTCTTTTGTACATTATTTCATTCTTTTGTAAAAGCAAGTTGATCTATTTCTTCTCCTCCTTCACTTCGTTTTTGAACTAAACTTTGTTGAACTCAACTTTGACAAAGTTGAACTCAACGTTAACAATGTTGAGTTCAACAAAGTTCAACCTGTATAAACAAGTTCTCTTTTTTCACAAAAGAAAACTATATATATATATGGTCTTAATTATGACAAATTAAACCTGTTTATACAAAGTGAGAATTTATACCTATTTTTTACATAACATGAATTTGCTCCACTCTATCGTTATAGTTCATTTAGACATTTCAACAAAATATTCATTTCATTGATTAAACTAAACCATGGTAAAATGTCATCATAACTTACCTTAACACCATAAACACAAAATTTTGATAGGGACACTAATTATATTACACCTTAAACCCAATTGCATCAGCATTATCCCTATCACATTTATCTACATTAACCGACTATGGTTTTATTGACAACCAGCTACTTGCATTGCAATAGGAAAACCAACAGTTAGTACAATAACTCTCCACACAAAAACCTTGCCAATCTTCATCACCTTTTGCCTCTACTTTATCTCTTTATTCTCCTTTTCCAGTCTATCGGCCTTCCTCAGTAGTGCATTGATCACATTTTTTTCTCTTTCATATAAATCTGGGTCAACCCATACAAAGAACCTGCATTTTCCATGGGGAGTTTGCAAAATCATAGGACGAATTAAAACCCTAGAAATAAACTTATATTAAAGAAAACTGAACCAAATCAATTGTCTAAACTAAAATTACAATCCTATAATTGAAGCCCTACAAAGAAATAAACTCACCCCATAGTTAAGGCATCCATAAAAACGTAGTAATAATACGCCATTTTAATGCTATATATATTCATCCTTAGGAAGCCCTAAACCTAACCTTCCTCATTTTACACCCTTTGGCTGCCTCCTTCACATTTATTGTCTCTCAACTCTCTGTCTCCTCTCTCTATTTGTCTCAAACTCGATTCTCTGACTCTCTCGTCTCTCTCTCAATTATCCACTCTCTGTTTTCTCTTGAACCCTAACCCCTAAGTTGTCTGTAAATCTTGAATCACAAGAAATTCTAACCCCTGTTAATATGAATCTTTTGAGTTCTCTATTCAATATTGCCACATCCCACTTTTGGAATATGATAGTTCTAGGGTGTGGGTAACTGCTAAGGTACCGAACACCCGTAGAACTCACTCACTACTACTATTCCAATGAAAATCTAGCAGAATGTTGGCTATACATATCATATGCCCCAAGATGCGTAACCTGCAATGAAACTAATACTTCAAATAATAATTCCTTATTCCCCAAACTTCAATGCAACATCACATTTTCATGTCAATTCAAATCCTCCTATTATTATCTCCCATGAAACACTAATCAAACTTTTATCAATATCTGACAATCATTTTTTGTTCCAACACATATCAATTTTAAATTCATCATATACCATTTATTTACTTATAATATATTAATCATATACTCATACTATAGCAAATTCTAAATATAATTTCATACTTATTAATTAAAACAATTCATAATCAAATATTACAACCCATAATGACCATGGAGCTCTAAAGTAGATTTCAAATTACATGAATATTGCGAATAAAAGAGATCAACTTATATCTTATTAGCTCGAAAATTCTCAAGTGGAGAAGGATACTTGAGATTTACCTTGCTCATATCTTCTAATCACTTGAAAAAAAATATTAACCACGGAGTGAGAAAATTCTCAGTGAGCAAATAATCTACTAACATAATATGTAGGTAAAAAAAGAACGATAAAGG
Source organism: Vernicia montana (assembly GCA_949750685.1). Taxonomy (NCBI): domain Eukaryota; kingdom Viridiplantae; phylum Streptophyta; class Magnoliopsida; order Malpighiales; family Euphorbiaceae; genus Vernicia; species Vernicia montana. Next base: position 11,863 of record CATKHJ010621916.1, read on the forward strand.
TTATAGATAACAAATGGCTCATGATAATATGGCAATTATGAAACTTATACATTTTTAGCAGAAATCAAAGAGTTTAGAAGCAGAGTGCTTCCCACATATAAAGATAGAGTAGCGGCTTATGCCTTACTTACTCCCATATATAACACATATAGAGCGTAAGACTGATCAGGTCTTACAGTTAGGACCACCCCTCCCAGCTGAGGTTCGGATGCATACACTCCATCTGTGGGTTTTACCATATGCACAGGGTCTGATGTATTACCCACATCAGTCGGCGATTTCTGCTTACAATTGAAATCTCATATATCATATATAACATATATCAATTGGCATTGTTCAAGAAGCAATATGACATATATCATTTGGATTCAAATAATAATAGTTACTTGGGTTGATAATTGAATGAGCATTGTTATTGATAAACCCTAGCAACAAATATAATAATGAATTCGGAGTTTGATCAATCAAGTATCACATTATTAGCTAAGGTTTTCAAGAATCAAAGAATTCGATAATATCAATAATATAAGAATTTCATATACAATGAGAGTTTTCAATGATTAAAAGAATGCAATGAAATGTTCATATCATATTAGTAAATTATTTACTCAGCTCATCGTCTATACTCCTAAAGCCTAGCAAAGACAAAAAGGATGATCATAATCTTCTTGATCTCCTTTCTTATCTTGATTTCTTCTTGGTTCTACATCATCATAGTACATCTAATCACACATTACACATTGACATATAAAATTCAAAACAAACTAATCTCATCCTAACTCCCAATTAATGACCCTAATTTCCTCACTTATAACCTAACATTGTCTAACTTCATTAACAATTAATCAATTCATATTTAACATATAAAAATTAACTTATTCACATACTTTATACAACCTTCAATTAATTTATGTACATAACTGCTCTTTGGCCGAATGGCCTAGAATCATATTTCATGACATTCTATTTTATTTTTTCATTTTAATCTTATATGTAAATATTTTCATATACAAACAAGTTATTTATAAGGTTAAATAAAATTAAAGTCTATAAAACTCTCATTTTACTTCATTGATTAATAAATTCTTAACCTAATATTAGGGAAAGTCTACTCAAAACCTCATTTTTATCTTATACACTTTACTAATATATTGGTATTCATTTATCTCCACATTCTATATAAATTTAAAGTCCTAAACCTTAATTTTCCTTTAATAGCTGAATCACACACCCTCCTAACTCCTAGTCTATAAACATGGTTCTTTAATTCATTGATTAAAATTAATTAAATCATCTAGAGTTTATTAGAGTTGGCAAAATATGTGCACACATAGAAATCCTAATCTTTATTCAAATTTAGCTATTTGGTTTTTCATTGATTAATACCAAATTCAAGCATAATTAAGCCTAATTCATTTTCATTAGAGCAAACAAATTTTCCTTTCCCCCAAACATCATTTTATCGAATTTAAAAGAAAGGAAATAGGAGGAATCTTTAACTCAACTTTGAACAAGCTTTCAATCTATCTAAAATTTATCATATATACATGGTTTTAAGCTTAATCCATCAAAATATAAAATAAACAAACAATTTCCCTCGAATACCCTTTCATAGCCGAATACACATGGAGAGAGAAAGAATAAATTTCCAATGAATTTGAATAAGTAACTTCAAGAATTGTCATTAGGACATACACATAAAGAGATTTAATTAAAGACTCACCTTGAAAAATTAAGTCTTCACTTTGGGCTATGTTGGCCGAACATAATAGATGAAGAAAGGAAATAAAATTTTCTTGTTTTTCTTCAAGAAGATACGGGTGAGAGATAGAGCAAATGAAAATGAGGATAACTTATATCCATACATATTTATTATTATTATTATTGAAAAAAAACGTGTGGTGGAGAGAAAAAAAAAACTATAGAATATATATATATATATATATATATATATATATATATATATATATATATATATATATATAT
>CATKHJ010622044.1:0-36134 GCA_949750685.1 Vernicia montana
ATAATGTAAAATACAATATTAACATTTTTAATATGAATACATTAATTAGAGAAAATATAAAATTACCTTACAAATCAATTCTATATTTATAAAACTCTTCAAATTTATAATTGTAAGTATATATTTTCATCTTATTCGAAATTTGTATATTTTTTCTTTATATCACTAAACTCTACTAAAGAGAAGTCTCTTTTCTTTTTTTTTTTTTTAATTTTTCACTCAACTTTTACATGAAAAATTAATCATAGCAAACAATGGTCAAATTAGCATATAGTTTTCCTTTTAGTGATCAAAATCAAATAAAAAAGAAAGATTAGAATACTAAATTTTATGATTTTTTTGAGTTCTCCATGCAAATCTTGAAAAATATTAAGAAATCGATTCAAAAAGAATTCTTATTTTTATTTAATTAATTAATATTAATTTAATAATAACAATAATAAATATATAAAATCTCAATTACAATTAATTAACTTTTAATTCTACAATTCTTTTCAATCTCAATTACAATTAATTAACCTTTAATTTCACGATTAAACAAAATAGAATATGTAAAAAAAATTACTAAATTAAAAATATGTGAATCAATTAATATCCAAACAAAGTATTAAAAACTTTCATGAATATATCGTCATTACAAAATGTCTAGGATTAATTTTATTAAATTAAAAAAAATAAAAGTAAAATTAAATAAACAATAAAAAAAATAATATACCAAGCATAGTTGTATATAGATCACAATGCTATATATCTTTAAGTGATGATCAATTAAAAATAAAAAATAAAATAAAGTATAAGACTAAAATTGAAACACAAAAATTAAATACCATAATTTTAATTCTTAGATAATTATAATTTTTTAATAATATAATTGTATATAATGACAATTAATACCTAAAAATTTTAAATTAAAATAATCAAAATAAAAAAAAATGAAGTCGTACCTTCTATTAGCATGATATATAATTAACCTAAGTTATAAAAACTATATTAGGCTTGAATTTGAATGAAAATGATATGTGAAAAATCCAATAAATCTTTAAAATTTGATAGATAATGTAAAAATTTAATGAATGAGTTCTTTTTATAAGAAATTATAAAATAAATATAAATCATACTATAAAAATATTTCCTTATATAATAATAAGAATAATAATAATCATTGTTGTCAAATTCGGACCGGCCCGGCTAGTCATGAAATAACGCTGCTATGCCATGACCCAGAGAAAAACCTGGTGAATTGGTCGGGCACCCGGTGACCCGAAATGGTTTTTCTAGGTTGATCGGGTCACGAATTTTTTTTTTTGCCAATTAAAAAAAAAATCCACTAGAGAAAAAAAATTGCAAAACCAAGCTCGCACGGGTCAACATTTGTATACACGAGTTGCGCGCTCACACTTTGAACCTAGGTTCTGATTGTGGATTTGCACCCACTCCATCGCGCTCGCAAGAGAGAGTCTCTTTGACTACTTTATTAACAATAAAAGGATGAGCTTTTCAATATATACGTCATTCCAACTTTACATTTTTTCAATGTGAGATCACTCACTTTCCTCCTTCGTTTTCCTTAACATAGAGCTTACTTTGAATTTCAAATTATCATTCACCCATTTACCATTTTGAGCACATGAATATTCAAATTTATATTTTTTACTTATAAGAACACAAATCTGAGTAAATCTCACACTACCGATTAGTGGAATCCATCCAAATTTGGATCTTAAAATGATAACTTAATGAATTAATTTGCTATAATTTTATAAGTTACTTCTAAATAATGTTTATTGATTACTCTGATAACATTCATTAATTTTAATTATATGTATATTATATTTATTCTTAACATATAAATAATAAATATATAATATTATTTAAAATTTCGGTTCGACCCCGATTAAATCTTTAACACATGACTCTTTGCCTTCACCAGTTTTAATATCGAACCAGATTAGATAATAATAATAATAATAAAATATAAATCCTACTATAATAATATTTTCTTATGCAATATAATAATAATAATAATAATAATAATAATAATAATAATAAATGTCTAACTTAAAAAATATGGAAAATTAATACACGTTCTCTTCGTAAATATATATATATATATATATATATATATATATATATATATATAATTATAAATATAGATAAATACAAATAATCATATAAATTCGCGAGAAATAAACAATTGGATTATACACTATTCTCATTCAAAATGGTATGCAGTTGTGAGAAATATAATTGTATTATCACATAAGATTTTCTATTGGATGCTGAGCAATTTGGAAGTTAGATTGCTGAAATTTTAATTCAGCAGCATCTTCAAACAAGCCTAGCATGATGCTACTATAATTATAGTCTATACAACTGTTGAGAAATGTATCTCACATTTAATAATAATGATAAAATATAAATATATAAAGTATTTATAAGTGAGTGGATGTTAGACTTAATAAAAGTCAATTGGTTTTGTATAAGTGGATTCCATCACTTGCTTATTTATAAGTTTACGTGTATACAAATTCATAGATTTTAATATGATATCAAAGTTTGATGTCTAAACGGGTTGAATCTTGGGACCCATGTTCAAATCTCATTGTTGGACTGATGATGATGTTAGTCCGAACCGAAACTGAAGAAGAAATGTCAATCGATCCATTTGTGAGCAAGTATTAACAGGTCTGTTGATGTTGGGCCACGAGCCAGCTCGATTGCACTTAAGGGGGTGTGTTGGGAAATGAATTCAACATCGAATAATGATAAAATATAAATATATAAAAAAACTTATAAGTGAATGTGTGTTGGACTTAACAAAAGCCAATTGGTATTGTAAAAGTGAGTTTCAATATTTGTCTACTTATAAACTCATGTGTATACGAACCTATAGACTTTAATAATATTGATATAGTATATAATTTCGTTTTATTCATTTATTTTAAAAAAATGCATATCCTTATCTTATTAATTTCTGCCCAGAATTTTACGCACTTGCATGTATAGTTTAGTGGGAATACAACTTTTGACTAGACAATATATCTAGGATTGAGTCTGCCATTTATCCAATATTAAAAAAAAAAAATGGAAATCATAATTTTATGGTAGATTAAGTTGTGAAATTATATATATAAAAAATTCATTAAGAAAAAAGAGCAAATGTATAAATGATTACGAAAATGCGAAATTGTTTGCTTATATCAGTAGCAGAAAACAAATGCTATATATAAATCTGCCATATATCATTGGATGTGTAATTATTGATTCCTAATTTTTGTTAATTAGGAATATAATATATTGTATTTTTAAACAAAATCATTCATCATATTTGTCCGTAAACCTTCTTTATGGTTAATATAATAACAGTGGTTAAGAAAATAATTAATTCAAATAAAATAAAATTAATTAATTTAGAAATGAGTTTGATGAAAAAACACAAGATTTTTATCACTTGAAAAAGTAGTGATTATAACTATATTTTATTAAGGAAAAATTATTGTTTAGTTCTTGAGATTTAATCTAACAAAATAATTATTTATTGTTAATCATTTTTTTTTTCAGTTGACTAGGGGTATCATCGGGCCAATTTACGAGTCAACCGAGACTAAGTTTTTTTTTCGGGTCAGTCCAAGGGCGCACTCTCCACGTTCGGCTTATGCATTCAGGAATTACCTCATAAATAGGAGCAAACTCTTTTACCAATCAGGCTCATCCTTGAGGTTAATCAAAGTAATTTTTAGTAGTTAAATGAAAGATTTAATAATAAAAGTATTAAAACATCCTTAATTATAAGAAAAAGAGAGGTAAAAATATTCAAATTGATTAGTATTTTTTTCAATCTTTCTAATTATATTTAAAATTAATTTTGTGACATAATTAAGATAATTTTTTTTTATTTTTAGGTCATTGGAACTCAAATTTTATTTTAAAAATTTTAGAAAATGTTTATATATTTTAGTAATACAAAAATTATATATACATTTCAAACTAATTAAAATGAAATGTTATATATATTTTATTATTTAAAATATATAGTATAATTTTTTTTTTAGAAAAAAATAGGTGGACAAATTCATTCAAAGAGTTTTTATTCAAAAAATAAATAAATAAAAGAATAGAAACTATTTTATATTAAGTTTTATAACCACATAATATATATATATATATAAGGGTATTTTAATCTTTTTCATTTATTTAATATAAAATTTTAGTTATTTTGAATAGAATGGTTATTTTGTTAACATAAACAAATTAATGTGGAAAAACTTAAAATGGAGGAAAAAATTTTGTTAATTAAACAAATTCTCAAGAATTAAATAATAATTTATCATTTTATTAAATTACCAATTGAAATTATTATTATTTTTATAAGGGAGGTGATATTAGCAGTCTCAAAAAAATTTATAGCAATCCTACTATTATCCCTATCTTTATAATTGACTATAATATCATCTAATTCTCATGTACATTTTTAGAAAAAGTTTCAAAAAAAGTTTTAGTATTTCATAATAAATTTTTATTGATCTTATAAACCATTTTTAATTTTTCAAAATTAGAAAATTCTTAATTAATCTGCTTATTATTTATTTTTTTAATATATTAAACTCTTTAATTTCAACACAAATTTGTTATGTTGTATGAACTTTATTATTTTAATATATTATAAACAAAATAAAAAATAATATTTTTTTAATTAAGGAAAAAAAAAACTATTTTAGAAAGATAGAAAATAATTTAAAAGCTATAACCTTAAATAAATAAATAAAACTTTACATTTATTTTTTTATAAGCTAAATAATAAATTTAAAAGTAACAAATACCAATGAATATATTTTAAAATTTTGTTAATAAATATTATTGTAAAAATTTATCCATAATATCACCGTTTTTTTAGTTAAAAGAAAATTGTGTTAACAAAAAAAAAAAAAAAAAGTATCACCACTATTTACCATTAATATTATTTTAATTAAACATTTAAAAATAAAATTAATTTTCAAAAGTATAATGTTGAAATTAAAAAAAAAATGTGTCTAGGAAAATTAAAATGTATTAAAAAAATATTTTTTCTTTTTCTTTGTAGGAGTTAGGGGTGTTCATAGTTTGGTTTGATAGGTTTAGAGTAAATATTTTTAACTAAACTAATAAAGTCGGTTTTTAAATATTTCAACTTTTAACTAAACCAATTAATACTAAAAAAATATCCAAACCAAAACTATTTGGATTCGGTTTGACAAAAGTAAAAAAATAAATAAAATAAAAAATTGAAAAGATCATAGAAATTTAACAAATATTAAAATAAAATCATATTATTAGATAACAATCAATCTTATCAATACTATAAAAAATAAATTTTAGGTTGTGTACTTGAAATTTTATAGTATAATAATAATAAATTATAATGAAATATTCTCTAAAAAGTTAGTAGGAATCAAAATAATAACATAAAAATCCTCTAAAATATAGAAACTCAATATATATCTTTAACTTTTAAAAAATTTAAAGAATAATTTGCATATTAATTTAGTACATATCTAAAAAATACATAGTTTTATTATATTATTGGTTCGGTTCGGTTTAACTGAATTTTCATTTTCTTAAATCAAAACCAAACTAAAAATTCAATTTATAAAAATTTTAAAACCGTAACCAACTATGAAACAATCTAAACCATAATTTTTTATTTGAATTGAATTGGATCAATTCGATTTGGTCGGTTTAGTAAATTTTTATGCAGTCCTAGTAAGAGTTAATAAAAAATAAATATGAAAATTAATAAATAATATTCTACTTTTAAAATTTTGAAAGTGATTTATAAAGTCAATAAACATGAAATGCTAATTTATTTTAAAGAAATTTTCGTAAGATAAACATGAGAATAAGAGTGTATTATAATTAATTATAAAGATAAAATAATAATAATAATGCTTGAAACTTTTTGGAAGAGTGCCAATATCAACTCTCTTTTTATAATTTATCAATTATTTAATTTTATTTATAATAATTGCTGCTTAATTAATATCTTAAAAATATTGTAATAAAAATTGATTTTTAATTAGAGATATTTTTGAATCAATTTATGCTTCAACTCAAACTAAAACCTCTAATTGTGGGACTTAATTATGGAAATAGTCCTTTAGTAATAGGTATAAATAAAGAAATCAGTTGACTTATTAAAAAATCAAGGCTTGATTAGAAAATTAATTAAACGTCTAACAGAAAAAGGGTCACAATCAAAGAATATACTGTAACCTTAAGATCACCACATAAAAACATTTCAAAAAAAAAAAAAAGGACCAGATCTTTTTAGACCAAAAAACCTTGAGATTCAGATGGAAGTTGAAGTTGAAGGGGACAAACAAATGTAGTACAAAGTTCAAGTACATCCAATTAAGCAGTACAAATCTCATTTTCAAATTCATTTATATATATATATATATAATTTACTAATTAATTTCACCACCCACCACCAGCAGCAGCCAATATATATCTATGAATTTATGAACAAGTACAAAGAGAGGTTGTTGTACTACAATATAACTATGTCTATATATAAAGATTTCTGGGTATCAGTAATTGCAATTAAATTCAACAATAGAGACTCCCCAGATTGGAGAAACATCATTGAGTGCAGCGTTGATGAATTTCCTACATTTTACTGTTGAATTTCACCAGCGCTGCATTCAATCATGTTTTTTCACTTTTCTGGAACAATTTCTATTTCAAGAAATTCCAAGAAAAATTTACTGTTTGGTACAAGGTAAATTCTCAAAATGGTTGGGAAATTTTTGCATTGTTATGTTTTTTTTTTTTTTTTTCTTTTGCTTTTCTGTCCATGTAATTTCGAAGTTGGATTTTCATTTTCTTTGTTTGTTTGTTTCTTATTCTTTTTGCTATTTCCTTGGTTATGAAATCATTGCTCCCTTGTTTTGTTTTAGCCTTTAGGCTTATTAACATGACTTAATTTAGATTAGGAATTGCAGAATTTACAAATACAACAATGAATTGCTCATAACCTCATTTTTTTGCAGCCAGAGCTCAAATCGCCCCTCACCGGTCTCCAGCATCTTTTGCAGCCGTGAAAATCAACAGGCACCACTTTTGCCTTCCTTATGACGAATACGTGGCATCTCAATATCTCTTTGTTTCTTGGTCAATCTGTTCGAACTTATTAGATCTTAAATAGGAAAAGACTTTTAGATTTATTGTGATTAAGGGTAATGTAAAAACATTAAAAGTCTTTCCATATATGTTGTATTTAATATCAATTTAATGCAATAGTTTTACTGTCGTAAAAAAAAAAAAAACCTCATTTTGACAAGAAAAAAAGAAAGAAAGTACATTTGTTCCTTAATGTTAATTCATTTTATTTTTTTGAATACATCCCACAATGATCACAAAATCAATTTCTTCATATCTGAAGCAAAGAAGAGGATACTAACAATTTATTATCGAAAAAAAAAGTAGAATGAACAGAAGCATTAGATTTGGATTTTAGAGATTAAAGTGATCCTAATGCTAACATAGACAATTTTGTTAAAAAAAAGCAAGTCTAATTTGTATTGTTACTTTGTTAGGTTATTGAGAACTGAATCAGAAATAATATTCACAGGTCTGCCATAACATTTTATACTATTTTTTACCACTTTATGTTACCCTATCAGTTAGTTTTCTTTCACTGCCTTTTTTGATGTTGTAATGGCAGACAGACACTTTTTTTTTTTTTTTTTTCTTTTTTTGCCAAAGAGACAGACACTTCATTTACTCGTTAATAACTTCTTTAAGTTTTATAGGTAATTAAACTCTTCTAAAACATTACTCTACCAGTTTAGTAGAGCAATAAAACAGTTACTAATATAAGGCACAAACTTCAAACCTTAAATGACCTGTCTTGAGCCACCAGACTCTTGTCCTGATAGTCATGTGCTATGATGCACATGTTGGAGTGACTCGGTTCGAGTTCCTCCTTTAGCAAATCTTGATAGTAATCATGTTTGCCTCCCAAACTAACATCCCTTCCTTAACTCACTAACCAATATTTCTTGTGAAAAAAAAAAAAAAAGACCTGTCTTGCCTAGTCATATTTCATGGAAATACCAACATCATAAAATTTTAGGAAAATAAATACAAATAATCACATAAATTCGCAAGGAATTAACAATTGGATTATACACTATTCTGATTCAAAATGGTATGCAATTGTTAGAAATATTATTGCAATTTGCATTATCATAAAAGATTTTCTATTGAATGCAGAGCAATTTACAAGTAAGACTCTGCTGAAATTTTAATTCAGCATCTGCAAACAAGCCTGGCGGGCTGCTAGCCTGCTGCAATAATTATAGTCTATATAGTGACATACTATATAATTTCTTTTTATTTTTTTAACAAAACAAAAAGTGCAGATTGTTAGATCAGAATTTTATGCACTTGACAATCGAGAGATCTAGGTTCGATTCTCCTATTCCTCTAATGCTAAAAAAAAAAAAAAACAGAATTTCATCTTAGATTAAGTTGTGAAATTATAAAAAAAAGAATCACTAAGAAAAAAGAGCAAAAATAAATATAAATGACAGACTATGAAAATGCAAAATTGTGTACTTGTATCAGTAGCAGAAAACAAATGCTATAAAGCTGCCATAAATTGCATTCTGCAATTTCTGAATTTGAGAATTTCTGGAAGACAAACAGCCTCAAATTCTAACAAATTGCAGATAAAAAATTAAGAGAAAAAAAAAAAAAAAGAATTAATGTGATATACTATAAGTATAACTACAGATATTTTTTGTAGAAAAAGAAAGGGCAAAATTTGCAAATCTCCAAAAGATTCCTTCACATAGTCTCTCAGTTATCTAATAATCTGAGAGTCTCTCAATCTCTCCTTAAATCATCGATCGTGACTACATTGAAGATTTCGAGACCAAATTGGACTCTGCTTTTCCCTCAAATTACACCTTTTTGCCATCTATTTTCTCTCCACAACCACAACCACTCCGTACCATAAATGCCCTCTCTAAAACCCTTCACTTCCTTGCTTCACTCACTCTATTCTCTGTTTTCTTTTCTAAAAACTACTATTTTTTTCATCATTTTCCCGAGAAAAGCTTCGAATTTTACCGGAAAGTTTCAATCTTTCTTGCAGAATGGAAGAAATTGAGCCTCTGCCTGACCATCTCCGCTGTAAGCGGACTGACGGCCGGCAATGGCGGTGCAATAGGAGAGTTATGGATGATAAAAAGCTCTGCGAAATTCACCATCTACAAGGCCGCCATAGACAGCACAAGAGGAAAGTACCGGAGTCACTTAAATTGCAAAGGAAATATAAGAAGAAATCAACACCCAATGCCGACTCAGTGCCTTGCAATGGCGAAATTAGGGCACAGAAAGAGGAAAGATTTTCGAGATTGGTGAAATTGGCGAAGCCCATGAAGAGAAAGAAATCGATCGGTGAATCTGAAGCGCTTGATGAGCCTGTGAAGAAGAAGATGCTAAAGAGAGGGGATTTGCAGCTGGAGTTGATAAGAATGGTGTTGAAAAGAGAAGTAGAGAAGAGAAAGAAGAAGAAGAAAAAGAAGAAGAAGAAAGTTGTGGTGGAAGAGATAAATACTGATAATGATAACGATGTTGATAGCAGTAATAGTGAGGAAGAGTTAATGAGAGATTTGCCTAATGGGTTAATGGCAATATCTCCTGCTAAACATTTTGGCAATGTAGCTGCTGCTTCTTCTTCTACACCTTGTGATATCAAAATTGGAGCTGCTGATATCAGTGCGGTTGCTAGAAGGTGTTTTCGGTCTAAAAACATCGAGCCAATGCCAATTGGTACATTGCAGGTAATTTTTTTTTTTTTTTTGTATTAACCTTCAAAAAGTTACTTACTTCCATTTTTCTATTTTTCCTGAATTTTAGTCAAACTGTATTTTTTTTCTTTTTTTTTTTTTTTTTCTTTTTTGTCAATTTAATTTAAAGGTTGTGCCTTTCAAGAAGGATATGGTGAAATTGAGGAGGGGAAAGAGGAAAAAATGTCATTGGTGTAGGAGAAGTGGATTGAAGACTTTAATAAGGTGTTCGAGTTGTAGAAAACAATTCTATTGCATGGACTGCATCAAAGACCAGTATGTTTCTCAGTATCAATTTGTTTAAATTCCCTTCAATTATTTGTTTCTTGAATCGTTTCTTTAATTAGTTGCCATTATTATCCTGTAGTCAAATGTTACAAATAATAATGTGAGTTGTTAATAATAATCTTGAAGGAGTTGACCAAAATGCTGTTAAAAGAGAAAAGGCTAAACTTTTTGAGATAGTTAGGAATGTAGGTTGATTGTCTCATGCAATTCAATGAATCAAGAAAATAAAGAAACATAGCAAGAAGGTATGATTAGCCAAGGCATCAGAATTTAATTAGTTCAAAACTATAAAAATACGAATCTGCAATTGTCTATTCATGGCACACTGTAAAATATCTTGTTTTGTTTCTCCACCTAATAATGGCTGTAGAGATTTCTTCGTATCCAGTAAGCCAACTGCTGTTTGATATTCAGATACAGTTTCAGCTTGTGCTCAAAACACCAAATATAAATAAAGTTCATGTTTTTATGATTATGGCCCTTTTTTCTCTTTGAAACATTTGGTTGGGAGTGAAATCTGATTAGTAATTCTTGGTGTTCAAATGAATTTAGGTATTTTGATATGCTAGAAGAAGTTAAGATAGCATGTCCAGTTTGTCGTGGAACTTGTTACTGTAAGGTCTGCTCAGCAATTCAATGTAGGGACATTGAATGTAAGGTCTGATTTCTAATTTAGCTAAGTTATGAACCAGTTGATTTGCTATTCTATGCTTAATCATAATGTTTAAACTTATGTGAAAAACATGGTTCAGGACTTCTCCAAGGACAGTAGTAAAGTCAACAAAGTTTTACATTTTCATTATTTAATCTGTATGCTTCTTCCTTTCCTAAGACAAATAAATCAAGATCAGAGCATTGAGCTAGAAATAGAGGCAAAAATAAAAGGTAATCATGATGGTTCTGCTTTTTGATCTTCTGAAATTAACTTTCGCTACTAACCCACTGGGAATCTTTCTTCTGATGTCCTTCAGTCTGTAACAGGCCAGAAACCATCTGATGTTCAAATCCAACAGGCTGAAGTCAGCTGCAATAAGCAATGTTGTTGGTATGTCCTCTGTTGCTTAAAGCTACAATATATTTGTTTATACTTTATTTAGTTTTGTTTTATTGCTTTCTGCTGCATGATTTGACTCCCGGAGCAGCAATAACTGCAAGTCTTCCATTGTGGATTTCCATAGAAGCTGTCCAAGCTGCTCCTATAACCTTTGCTTAAGTTGTTGTCGGGATATTTTTCAAGAGAGCTTACCTGGGAGTGTTAAAGCCATTATATGCAAATGCCCTAGTAGGATGAAAGATTGTATATCTGGAAAACAAATTTCAGAGATGAAATCAGTATGCATCTCTAAGCGGAATTATGGCAGTAAATATTTTGATTCTTCTATCTTATTGCCTAATTGCAAAGTTGCCGATGGTAATGGTCGTATACATTGTCCTCCCACAGAGTTTGGTGGCTGTGGTGATAGTCTCCTTCATTTAAGTTGTGTTTTCCCCTCGAGTTGGACCAAAGAACTGGAAACAAGTGCTGAGGAAATAGTTGGTTGCTATGAGTTGCCAGAAACCTTGGATACTTTTTCGCCTTGCTCATTATGCCTAGGGATGGATTGTGAAGTTAATGGGACTAGGCAGCTGCAGGAAGCAGCTACAAGAGAAGATTCTAATGATAACTTTCTTTATTATCCCACTCTTGTGGACATCCATATTGATAACCTTGAACACTTTCAGAAGCACTGGGGCAAAGGTCAACCTGTAATAGTTCGTAATGTGCTTCAGGGTACATCTGATCTAAGTTGGGATCCAATAGTCATGTTCTGCACTTATCTTAAGAATAATGCGACCAAGCCTGAGAATGAGCAAGCTGTTAATGGCGTGGACTGGTTTGAGGTTAGTGATTTTTTTCTTCTTGCGTGCCACTTTGAAATGCAGTGTGGTTGTTTACTTGTTTGTTTCAAAAGATTAAAAAAATCTTATTTATGCTCTCTCTCTCTCCCTCTCTCTCCCCACTTGTTCGTTATGTATTGACTTATTTGTTTTGACAATTGCAACATTTGACTTGATTGTGAACTTCATGAGTTTAAAGGTTTGTGTGTATCCTTCTAGGAGACATTACTGTTATTAGCTGTAGATTGTTATTCCTCAAAAGTAGTAATGTAACCATTAATTGTGGATTGGAGGTTCCCTTGCAAGAAATGTAATGGCCAAAGCTATGTGGCTCCTTCCCTTCCCATAGGATGGTAAAGAATGCAGGATAGAATCTTTTCCCAAGTATCTTTGCTTCTCTATGAAGTCTGGCTGGTTGGTAATTGCTCCAAGAAACTGCTTAAAATGTTGCTTTTTTGTGAGTTTTCTGCAACGTGAAAAAAAATTGAATCTGCTTGGGACAAGGTTGCATGCTCTTGTAACATGATGAAGCATATATATTTGCTGGTGTTTCCACTCCTCCATGATAATACCATTTATTGGTTTTTCAAGTTGCAATTATTGGTGCATATCTTCATGATCTTTTGACAGTAACATAATGTTCAAATTATCTATCATATTTGTTTTTTTGAATGCAAGTCAATTGCTACTCATTATGAAATCAGCTAATATTGTTGCATTGCATGAACATCTTTTTCAGCATGAATATCCCTTCTTTTTTTTCTTATTCTCTTACCATCAAGGGTTATTTTTGTTTTGTTGCATCATAAAATTTGAAAACAACTTCAATTCTGAATTTCACCATTTTTATCTGATGTGGCAGGTAGAAATAGGTATCAAGCAGTTGTTCATGGGGTCTTTTAAGGGTCCAACACATGCCAACATGTGGCATGAAAAACTAAAATTGAAGGGCTGGCTTTCTTCTCTTTTATTTCAAGAACATTTTCCAGCTCATTATACTGAAATCCTTCATGCTTTACCTCTCCCCGAATACATGGATCCCATTTCTGGTGTTCTAAATATTGCTGCAGAATTGCCACTGGAAATAATGAAGCCTGACCTTGGCCCATGTATCTATATCTCTTATGGTAGTGGTGAGAATCTTGTACAGGCTGATTCTGTGACAAAATTGCGCTATGATTCATATGATGTGGTAAGTTTTATTCTGTTTTTCTGCGTTGTTGTCAAATTTTCTATGTGAATTTTGCTTAAAACTCTGGATCCAATTCACTAGTATTCAATTTATTTTCCTCAGAATGCAAAACTATGTCTTTGATTGTGCCATATTTCTTGCAATATATGATAAGAGCAACAACATGCAAATATTAAATTAGTTTTTTCATGTGCACTCTTATCCTGGTTTTGAATTAGTTTTTTCTGGGAAATTCAAAATATTCCTTTGCATATAGTCTGAAACATTAACACGAATTTCTACAAGGTCACATCATCTAGTTTACTAAGCCAATGTTTTTCCCGGAATCAAGGTCTCCATCTCTTGCATATTTTTCCCTCTCATTAATAGCCTGTTAATGTACAGTTTTTTGGTCATCATATTAGTGGTTTTGATGTTCAGCTTGTCTCTTTCTGATTTCAGGTTAATATTTTGGCACATACCACTGATGTCCCTGTGTCTACAGAACAACTTAATTATATAAGAAAGTTAATGAAAAAACACAAGGAACAAAATGAAGCAAGGGAAGCAGCACCATTGGATGGGCAAAATGTGGAAGGAGTAGGATTACATGATATGATCACAGAAGAAATGAGCTTACACAAGAAAGTTGCTAGAGTATCTTGGTTTTCTGCTGCCAGTCATGAAGCACAAAATTTAAGCCTCAAAAACAGAGACATGTTCCTTGATGGGGAACATGATTCTGATTCTGATTCTGATACTGATACTGACACCGAAGTCTCAAAATTTTTTTTTGGGCCTGTTAAAAGCTCTAGGACAGCAGAAAATCTTAAGTTTTGTGGGAAGCATACAGATGGTTCTAATCATTTGGGAAAGCAAAAACTTGCTGAGTCTTGTGGTGCCCAGTGGGATGTCTTTCGGAGGCAGGATGTTCCAAAGCTTGTTGAATACCTAAAAAGGCACTCTACCGAGTTCACCCAGACGTATGGCTTTCGAAAGCATGTAAGTCTCGAACAAGATGTCAGACTGTATTATTTTGTCCAAGTTAATGGTGATTTATTTACCTTTTCTCTCTTGCAGATGGGCCATCCAATACTTGATCAGAACTTTTTTCTTGATACAACTCATAAAATGAGACTTAAGGAGGAGTTCGGTAAGTATCACTTCTATTTATTTATTATATATATATATATATAAAGAGAGAGAGAGAGAGAGAGAGAGAGAAAGAGTTAATGATAAGCCTTTAATAACTTCTCAACCTGCCTTTCCTTCTAGAAATTGAACCATGGACTTTTGAGCAACATGTTGGAGAAGCTGTCATCATTCCTGCTGGATGCCCATACCAAATTAGGAATCTTAAGGTAATTCATGGAAAACAATGAAAATTAACATTTCACAGAACTTGTCTAATTGATTGTTCCACATAGTAGTTCAATTGTTTTCATAGGCCTCAAGTCTCAACTATTAGTAATTTCATAATTTAATGCCTGTCAAATTTACCAAAGTGATTTTAAATATGTTTCCACAATTCTTTTTGTCTTCTTTAATTTGTTTAACTTCTACTTGCGTTTTATGCTACCAACATTTACATGAAATTCAGAAACAAGAAAAAGGGAAATTAAACTCTTTGAAAAAAACCTAGTGCCTTAAGTTTTAGTTATCAACTTGATTTTAGTATTTTGTATTTTGATTTATTGGGTAACATTGTGTAATTCAAGATTCAAGTTGAATGCCAAAACTTCATTTGCAATAATGCTTACTAATTTTGTTCATCTGTCATGTTATGTAAACTGCAGTCATGCGTTAATGTGGTTGTGGACTTTGTCTCACCTGAAAATGTTACTGAATGCATCAAGTTGATTGATGAACTCCGTCTGCTTCCAGAGAACCATAAAGCCAAAGTAGATAGTCTAGAGGTAAATTGCACTTGACTATTGAATGATTATTCTTCATGCTTGTCCATGTGATGAATAAGGTTTTGCTTTTGTTGCAAAAATCAGGTGAAGAAGATGGCCCTTCATAGTATTAGCAAAGCAGTCAAAGAAATCCGTGAGCTTACATGTGCAGAGTAAGTGCCTCCGTTAGAATACACAAGTTATGCTTCTTGTCTCCAGCATGTATTAATTGCCATATGATAGAAACATCTAGCGACACCATATCAAAATTCTTCAGCTGAGTTGGAATCATAGGAACATTTATAGTACATACAATCAAAGAATTTCATGAATCCTGTTGAATCCATATCGTCATCTAGTAAAGGGCTTTGATTGAATCCTGTTGGTTTAAGTGGGGTGGGATGGTTACCCCATTTTTGTGGGCTCTGTGTGCGAGTGTTTATAGTTTTTTATTTTATTTTATTTGTTTTGTTAAATGGCCAAAAAGAAAAATAAAAAGACTGACCAAGGGTGTTATGGTGCACAAGGGTGTTTTCGACCACTTGCGTTGTTACTTGAGTATTTGCCAAGACTACCAGAGGAATCACAGCACTTTATATGGGCATGTCAATTGAGGAGAGGGGGAAAGCTAGTTTGAATAGGCTGTGGCTGCCTATTTATTCCTCGACTAACGCGACCAGAATGGACAACTCTACTGTGCTTGAAGTATAAATTATCTGATTTTGGAAAAAATCTGATTAAAGAGTTGTTTCATTGCCGAGTAATATGTTTGATAATTGATATGCATGCTGCATGAATGTAGTTAATAAATTTTAAGAATTTTATATAATAAGCAATTTATACACCCTAAAATAATTGCAGGACCAGTGGTGAGCTCAATGATCGACAATGAGGACTAGTAACACAATGGATGTAAATTACTAGCGTTTGAGCTCCTTTTTCTTGCCAATTATATCAAGTAGAGTATTGACCTCTGCTATAGCATGTATCGCATGCAGAAATTTTGATAGATCCCCTTGTATCAGCAGCAACAAAAAGCTAATTTCTGCAGACAAAGATCAGCATTCACTCACTCTTTTCTGCTACTTGTGTATGTAATTATGATCAATCAATTGGTTGTATATGATAAAAAGACGCCAGATCACCATTTGTTCATATTTATTTATTTCTTTCTTTCTGTCCCAAAATTACTTTCTAGAGGACAAAATGCTCCCAATGGTTTAGCGGTTTTGCCCTTCAACACTGAATAGATATCAATCATCATTCAAACGGTGCCCTTATTTGCAAGGGCTAGAACTTGACATTGGTTTCCGAAGCTAATTGAATATTTGAGGATACCGTTAGAGATAAGGCTTAAGAAATTGTAAATACCATTTGAGTGCAAATGAAAACCCAGGGAAACAGAAAGCAAAATGCA
Organism: Vernicia montana; assembly: GCA_949750685.1. Taxonomy (NCBI): domain Eukaryota; kingdom Viridiplantae; phylum Streptophyta; class Magnoliopsida; order Malpighiales; family Euphorbiaceae; genus Vernicia; species Vernicia montana. The sequence continues at coordinate 16,486 of CATKHJ010622044.1, forward strand.
TTATCATTTATCATATCAAATAAACAAATAAATGCAACCAAGCTCAACTGCCAAAGTATATATCCCCTGTTACAGGTGATTTCATCATTTTGAAATAGAAAAGGGAGCAACAATACTGCACAAATTCAACTTTACTAGCTGCCACCAAATCAATTGATCAGCAACTATTTGCAACTTAGTTTAGAATGGCACTTCACTGGTGCTTGTATAAAGTAAAATGCATAGCAGCTATCCTTTCCTGATGCTCAACGCATTAACAGTTTGTATTTCACCAATCATTCCTCTTTTCCAATTTAAATTAAATACAATACCCAAAGTAAAGAATCCTAAACAGCTGTTATAGCATACAATAACTAAGTACTTCAAAATATAGATAACTTGAAATAACCAGTAACAGTCTACTACTTATGTCCTGTCTTGTTAACATTCAAAAATGAAATGATACAATATCATCTGGCGGCTGACAAATTTTGAATCCAATTCTAGTAATTCCCATGGTTATCATATATATATATAAACTATAAACTATAAACAAAAAACAAAAAACAAAAAGAATAGTGGATTACAAGTGAAAGTTCGAAAAGAATTCTATAAGTAATATTCATGGGTTTTTTTCACCCTTTCCTTGTTTGGTAATACCAGGGGAGAAAAGAAAAGAAATGAGGCAGAAAAGTTATGATGAAATTCTTCCTCATCACATTTTTGCTTGCAAGTTGACAGGCAAAGATGTAAGAGTAATCCTATATGGAAAATCAACAAGAATAAATAAATACAGGGACAAAATTTTAGAGAAGAAAATAAAAATGCTCAAAAATTTCAAGGGGGCCAAAATTCTCCTGTTATTTCTTAGAACTGGTATAATTTTCAGTCTTAGCACTGTCAAAATTGTTTTCATAGGAACAGCACAGAACATAACCTTCTCATGGTGCCATCAACCCATCAATTGTATAAGAAAGAGACTTTGCCCAGTCAGCTCGGAGGAGCAGTGTTTGTAGTGTTTGCATTACATTGTATCCAGGATCCAGCTTCCGCTGCCAACCCTACAAATTCGAATCACCAAAAAAAGAAGAAGATCCTGAGTCACACCAACCACCAATTGCTACTGAAAAGCAAAGTTAATGTAAGACCCAAGTCTCCTAACATGACTGGGAAATTATAACCTTATCATTTAATTTCTCACCTATTAAGCTACTTGTAGGACCATATTTGCCAACACCTAACTTGTTATAATTTTGCAGAGACAAATAACAAATAGGGGAGGAGAACTATCATGGATAAGAAAAGGAAGGATACAAACGTATATGGTGAAAAAGGTGTGAAGAAAGAAAAGATCTATTATTTATATCCCCAAGTCTTAAATCAGCGGATAATGGTGTTGAAGGGTCCAGATGAGAGTTAGCTTGAGACTGCCAATTTATCATTAGTGGACTAATGTAGCAGAGCACTATTCAGTATTCATTTCAACCTTAGTTTCCTGAAGTTCCATGTTTTGTTTCCACTATTATATGGAGTGTTATTTTTATTTTATTCACTGTTCATTTGGACAGCCTAGATTGATGTAGGGTGAACAGTGCAGAGCAATTGTCCACATGTTTATGTCATTAGGAACCTACAACAGCTCTGTAGTATCTTTTTATTTCTCAAGTAAAAAAGTATAATAATATGCATCTTAACCAATTAGTGAAAGACTAGTAGTTTCATTTTTTCCTACTTATATTATTATTCCCCATCAACAAATTAGATCAGAATACAATTTTCAAACCCTGTATTCCAAACGCCCAAGTTATTCCCCGTATTCCAAAGTCACAACCCTAAACCTCATCCCAGTCCTCCAAAGATTTTCCCCTAACCCAGAATGATTTGACTCTGAGATACTCAACATTCAACAAGGTATCTCAAAGCATACACCTTTTCCCTCCTATATAACAAATCTGTCACACTTTGGCTAGCCAATAGGTACACAAAGTTAAAGCAACAATGATTATAATCTAAGTTCAAGTGGAGGTGTTGTCCTCATCCTAAAAACATCATGGCAACAGGAAGAATTAAATTACCTCAAGAACTAAAGTTGTGACCAACACAGTGCAAACATTTCCATCAACATTGACTTTATGGCGCCTGACTCTCTCAAGTAATTCTTGCATGCACTCGGCAGGATGAATTAGATCACCCTCTGGAGTACCCCAAAAAGTGAATGCCTCTTCCACTTCCTGTCAAAACAAGTCATTAGATATTGACAGCATGCAGTGAAAAAGATTTGCTATACACAAACTCCAGGATGAGATAGATTCCAACTGTCATGACACTGTTAAGAAAACATAATAGTCCATCTAAAAAACTAAAAGTTAAAAGGAGTAATTGACATGAATTCACTCATTTCACTAAATGACAGAAACAGCATAAACATTTCAAATTACCAACAATGTTAATAGATCTTGGGCTCATAAAATAATAATATTTTGCTTATTTATTTTTTCCGGGCATTGGGGGTGGGGGGAATCGATCTTGGGTTAATTGCCCAGCGTAATATGCATTTACCGCTAGGCTATACCTCGGTGTGCAATAATATTTTGCTTATTAAGTTCAAACCCAAGAACCCAATGAAGCCCTTCCAAGTCTCTCACCAACTAGGACTAGGAGGCCTATAGTTTATTATCCAATTTGTTAATTGCCATTTTGTCACCACCAATCACAACTAATATAAAGTTCTACTATCCTGATAGAGAAGCAAACTTGTCATTCTTAACACAATTAATTCAAGTCACCAAGTGCTAGATACCTTACCTCAATAAAAGCTTTTGGATTTGGGCAATTTTGTTGCTTTGATAATCTTAGCGTGCATTCTGCTGCAGTGCGGCCATCTCGACGTGCAACAGCCTTAAAAAATTCAAGTAAATTTACTCGATCACTCTTGGAAAGTTCAGCAGTCATACCTACATCAAGGAAAATAACATGGGGCTTTGACGGCTTTGATTTAAAGAGCCCTTTCCGAGAAGACTTGTTCTGGGACACACGGACAAGGATATTTCCAGGATGCATATCTGCATGAATAAAGTTGTCCACCTGAAAGAAGAAATATCATATTTTCAATTGAAAATCAATGAAAAATATATGTATATATAGGTGCTGAGAAACAATAAAATGAAAAAGACATTAGTATTGCTGCATGAAAGAAGTGTAAAAAAGTGTTACCAGAAGCATTTTTAGAAGTGCATGAGTCCCAATGTGAGCAAGTTTAGTTTTAATCCATTTGCGTCCTTCAACATCATCAACATAGTGTGAGACACATTCCCCTTGCTCATAAGTTTCTACTAAGACAGCAGGGTGCACAAGCGGGTATACAGGCTTTGGAAAAGATACATCCTTCCATCTTCGGAAATTATAAATAAAACGGCTCAAATGTGCAGCTTCCCTGGCAAGGTCAACTTGAGACATCATAAAAACTGCAAACTGCTGCACACTCTCATCCAATCTCAACCAATTCAAAGCTGGAATAAATTTTGAAATTTTAGCTACCAAGTTGATAATCTCGAAATCTCTCCTAATTGATTCACCAACACCTGGATGCCTGACTTTTACAGCAACAACCATAGGCTTCACCTGTTTTTGACCAGGGTATCGAAATCTCAAAGAGGCTCGATGCACTTGTGCGATACTTCCAGAGGCAACAGGAACTTCTTCAAAACCCTCAAAAATCTCAGAAATCTTGCGACCAAATGCTTTTTCAATAGTTTTTCTAGTGTAGGCAAAGCTATGTTCAGGAGCTCTGGTATGTAGCTCCGAAAGTTGCGTGCATAAATCTCTAGCAAAAAGATCTGGCCGAGTAGCTGCCCATTGACCCCATTTTATAAATGCTGGACCTGCTTTTTCCAGAGTGCGATGAACAACCTGAAGCCACATTTTCCTAAATCGTGGACCACAGCAATCCGCAAATGGTGCCATTATTAAGCTAGGTGAGAACAAAATTGCCAAATACAAAGCTCTCACTAGCAATGTAAAACCTTCCACAGCAGCAAGCACTAATGAGGTCATATAAGCACGTCCATCTTGAGCACGCATGTATAAAGAATTCTGTGGTGGAAAGTAATCTGTTTCTGCCAATGTTCTCTGTGCCCATGCCACCTGCCCACATGTTAATGCAAAAGCACCAGGAACCACAAGGTGCGAGCGTGTAAGAGCCAAGCTAACTGCTTGAGCAATCCTACTTATATGGGGGAAAGAACGGTCACTGGAAGAACCCTTTCTGAAAAGCCTTTTCCAAGCAAGTTGGGCATGATGGGTAACTGCATTACTTGCTGACACAACAGAGTAATTCCTAGAAAAATAACTCCGGCAAGCAAGTTCCTTAACACCAGAGAATCCAAAAGACGAATGTCCTCTACTAGAAAACCTATAATGTGCATAATATCTGTATTGGGGTAAATTTAACCCAACTGTAACTACTGTCCCATGCTTCCTCAATTCTGATGATTGTCTATTACAATGATTCAAAATAATTGACCGTGCAACTCTCTTAACATTGCCAAACATCAAAAATCTGCATCCAAAAGTTACATGACAGCTATTTCAAAATTCAATTCTAAGTTAATTAGACAATAGCAATAATAGAAATATAATTTGCAATTACTGGCATACTAAACTATGCAATTAGCGGCATTCCCCTTAAAAACTAGCTAAAATTTAGAAATAGATATATACATCGATAAATACTAGCTCAAATTTACAAACAAAACAGAAGAAAAATCCCTAACTGAGTTGTCTCGTCCCCCAAGAAAACAGGAACGAGTCAACCAAGTACAGCTCCAAGAATCCATAAAAATAAAAAAAAAGAAAAAAAATAACAAAAGAAAAGAGAAAAGGACCTGGACATGGCGATCAAGAACCGAAAGGAGTGGCGGCTGAGGCTAACGTGCGCACGTAGTGAAGAATAATGGCTGTAGGTATTGTATTCGGTGCTTCTGCGAGCATTGTTTCACGGGTTCTACTTGGTGCTCGGGCTTCGTATCTGCTCTGGTTTTTCTAATGATTTTATGGGTAATTGTCGTCTTAGGAGTTATGAATCGTCGTTCTAATGGAATTTGGAGGGGTTGGAGATGTAAAAGGATTGTTGATGTTTCGTTGCTGTGAGACCTAAGGTGGCTAAGGAAGCAAGAAAAGAGAAGAGAAGACTTGGGCCTACTGCGATATATAAACATTGGGCCACGGTAGCTATTGCCTTCGCCGGTGCTTGGTTCTCGTGGGCTTTACGCTATGCATCTTTTCGCCTGGTGTTTTCTCCGCCCACGTCATTGATTTCGCTTTCATATGCCCCTTTTCTTTTTTCCTAATAGGTATTATTTTCTATTTTTCATTTTTCAAAAATAAAAACAAGATTTTAAAAATTAGAATTTGTTGTTTTTAGTTTTGATTTTCTGTTTTTAAAATATTTTTGGATAAATATGAAAAAAATAAAAAATAATAATTTTTTAAAAATATTTTGTAATACTTATTTTTTTTAAATAAAAAAAAAATCGCAGTAATACCGAACGCACCTACAATTTTCATAATAAACATTCATTAAACTCTTAAATAAAAAATTCAATTCAACTCATATGTTATTTTTAACCCTAGCGTGAGGGTATAACTAATAAATTTTAATTATTTTGAGTTAAAAATAAATTTAAAACTCTGTTTTAAATTTTACAATAATTTAATTCATTTAATAAAATTTATTATTAATCGAGCTAAATATTAGTTTATAATTAAGTGGGGCATTAAAGTGATGGAATTGTGTACTTATGGACTATTTTAAGAAAGATATATGGTATATGGATGATTGCTTTGCCAGAAATTGGATCATTTGATTAAGCATGTCCCCTTAACACTTAGAAAGTAGGGTAAATGTCAACAAAGAACATGCTATTGCTAGCAATTAAAATCAAAATGAAATCCATTATTAAAAATTTTAAATACTCTTATTTAAATTAAATATAAACATAAAGAGATAAGAAAATAATTACAATTTTTTAAAAAAATTTAAATTATTTAAATTAAATAATTTAGCTTAAAAAAATTAAACAATTTAATTTTATCACTTTAAAATTTATTCTAAACATATGAATTGAATTGAAGCACATGATTTATTCCAAATAGTACCTAAAACATGAAATCATCAATTAATCTTAGTGGTTAGCTAAACTTTTTCCCTTATCGACCAAAACTCAATTTTTAGAGTCAATAATTATATGATAATTAGTAGTGAATTTATGCTTTGTATGAATTTCGATCAAATTTTTTATTTAATTTTTATTTTTGAAAAAAATATATTAATATTTTTGATAATTTTGAATATTAATAAAAAAATATATATATGGACCAAGTGTATTATATGTAGACCGACTAATAAAATAATAAAAAGATGTTATATAATTGATGTTTATAAATTTTAATTAAAAAAATAGTATAAATACAATTATGTCAGAAAAAAATTTTAAAAAATAATGAAATAATTTCATTTGAGATAATTACTTGACACATGAACTTTTTTTTTTTTTAAATCAATTTTTTTTAGTAACTTTTGAGTTGAAGTGAACTAAATACTCACTAGTATAATTTCTTTTAGGATACATGATGACTTTTTTTGGAATTCCTACAATATAACTTTGATTTTAAAACAAATAGCCCAAATGACTCCAAGGATTCAATTGCCTTTCTTCTGCCTTAATTCTTTTCTTCTTCTTCTTCTTCTTTTTTTTCCCTTTCTTTCTCGATTTTTACATAAAATGAAAGTTGCCAAAAAATCCCAATCTCTCATGTACAAAGAGTTAATCTTGACTTTCTAATCTTCAGCTTTAGAGGACAGAAAAGTTAACTATCGAGCTATACTAATTCATTGGATTCCATAAAAGAATAGGTAATGAACTGATCTGTTGTTTGAGCAGAATTCTATAAGCTAAATTAAGAATGGATAAATGCTCAATTTGTCCTTGAATTTTACCTTAATGTCTAATTAGCCCTAAAATGATTTTTTCGACCAATTTAAGATAGAAATTTCATTTTCATATCAATTGAGTCTAATTTTACTTTAAGTATTATGCGTGTATTACACTTGGTCAACCTAAATTATATATATATATATATCCCATTTAAACTTTTTACTTTTCTCTTTCTTTCTTTCTTTTCTTCTTTCTCATCTCTCTCTCACATGCACAACAATAGCAAGGCGGTGAATTTCCAGCTGTTCAGCTTTATAGATTACGAATTTCTGAAGCTTGTGAATAGGAAAATACCAAACCATATCGCTGATTCGCAAGCTCGGCCACCAGGTCCTCTAATCGACTCCTATATTGGCCTTCACTCAACCACCGGTAATGAACTTAGGCCACTAACCACCATCGCTAGCAAGACGTAATAGCTAAGTCCCAATTCTTGTACGCGACAGTGCAATTCCACCACTATCATCAAAGCCGAACAAACTGACGATGGTTTTCGCGGACAACGAGATCCATCGCACGTCATGGTGCTAAATTGCTACTTTCTTATAGTGAAATTGGTGCGCGTCAAGTCATCATTCATGCTTCTCTAATCGGCTTCTCCAATCCGGTGATCTTTAATTTTCTTAACTTTTTTATTTTGCAATTTGTTTCCTTTTTTCTATGTTTCTTTTTTAATTTTATAGATTTTGATTTTTTTTTTTTTTCCTCATTTGTTTTTCAGAGAAATTCATAATCCTAACATAATAAAATTCTGACGTTTATTTCTCCTTTTTTAATTGTAAAAGTATATTTTTTTAATTATAAAAATATAATTTTTAACTTCTCTCTCTTAAAAGTAAGCATCCGAACCACCATACTCTATGAGCTAGTCAAAATTAAATCCATTACCTAATAAAATTCTGCCTTTATTTCTAGTTTTTTAATTGTAAAATTATATTTTTATAATTGCAAAAATATAATTTTTAAGTTCTCTCTCTTAAAAATAAAGATGCCAACCATCCTTTATGAGATAGTCAAAATTGAATTCATTTAAATTTAAAATGAAACATTTATCTTAAATTATTTTAAAAGACCATTTTAAACTTAATTAGACATCAACGATAATTTCAGAAAGAAAATTAAACATTTATCCATTAAGAATCTAAGATTACTGTAATTTTAAAAGAAAAAAAAAATTAGTATCTTCTAACAATGCTCGATTGACCAAAGATAGGATCAAACAACAACTACGTACGCATTTTTTTCAGTTTAAAAGGCCACTTTTGTTGAATTCGGGTATGAAAGAGTTGACCAGAAACAAGAGTTCGATCAAACGTCAAAACTCAAATTCGATCCCATTTCTTTCCCAGATGAAAAAAAAAAAAAAAAAGAGCTTCTGCCACCATCCCAATCCCACCACATCACATCCTGTTGAAAATTACACAATAGAAAGCTAATTAAGCAAAGGTAAAAATAAAAGGAAAATAATTACAACCATAAACAAAACCAAATTAAACTAGCAATTCAAGAAGCAACATCAACTTATAATGTCCTAATCCTATAGTTGCTTTCCATGTAGATGTAGTATTTAACAAACGACATCAAATTTTTTTTTTTTTTTTCTCTCATTAAACAGAACAGAATATTAACGTTTTTTTACTGCCGGTTCCTTCTGCGAGTTAAAATACACAGCAGCAACCGGAAGCCCAAATCCATTTTGGGCAGCAAATTGGCGGGTACTGAAATTGCCACGGCCATCTGGAGGTCGACACCTTCCCATCAATGCACCTTTCTGCTTAAACAACGCAAAAACATACCGGTGAATGCCGGTAGGAGGCTGAGGTCCCATATATGGTACCAGCTGATGCCCTAAAACAACAAAACACACATCACATCATTATCTCCATATCTTAATTAATTATTATATATTATACTTCGAATAATTAATTTCTCCTTAATTTAAAAAAAATAAATAAATAAAAAAACCTTTAGTAACATCGCAACCTTCAGGAATATCTAAAGCAATCCTGTAATATAATAATATATAAACGTGTAAATTGATTGGAAAATATTGAAAAAAATATTTCAATGAAAATGAAAATGTAAAAAGCAAATTATGAATAGTATTTACCAATGGAGCCACTCTCTCCATTTTGGCTCACTGGGACTTGGAGCATCAGGATCAACCATAACCTATTAACACATATAACAAAAACAAATTAACAAACTTCAAATCTTTGATTAATTAGTGGCAATGAATATATAAACTCAGGTTTTTTTTTCGGATTCCAGTCGAAATCAAATTTAAAAAAAAAAAATCTGTATATTAAAAAAGATTAAATACCAGGGTATAGAGATCGGAGGAGAGACGAGAACCCAGAATCTGTACATGGGGAATTTGAGCAGCAACAGAGGGTTTGATTTCACAGCCATTGGCGACTTGCTTAGAGCCATAATGCACAGTGAACTCAGCAACAGGATTGTACATGTCAAGAACTTCTCCGATCACTTTCCCAACCACAAGTGGCTCAAGAGAGCGAGCCATAGCTAAGATAATTAGTTAGAAACAGGTACCAAGTTGGTGCCTGCTTGCTATCTGTAGTTATGAAAGTGCTTGTTGAGTCACACCAAGTAACAAGAGTCACCCAAATAGGCTTTGTGACATGGCCTTTTAATTTCTTTTCTCTTTTTCTTTTTCGATTTGGATGTTTGTTTGGGGAAAATTATATAAAATAAGGCATGTGAGAATTGGTTGACACGTAGCATAAGATATTTGTATACCGACACGTAGCTTGTGTATAATGATAATGAGAAGTACACGTGTTTGTCTTTGGCGTTGCCATCTACTCAAGCCGACGCGGAATCTCTTACTGTGGACCTCCACACTTTTTCTTTGGAAATTTCCTTTTTTGACTACCAAATGGGATATTACTAATATTATTTTAAATTAATTAACTTAAATTTCTTATATGATTACATTTGTTCTAAATCGGCTTATTAGTACAGCGGATTAAAAATAATAAGAAAAAATATAAAGTAATAAAATAAAGAGAGATAGAAAAAAAAAAAAAGGAATTCCAAACTCTTTTTTGAAAGATAGAAAAAAAAAAGGAGTTCCAAACTCTTTTTTATAAGATTAACTTTATCTTTCCTTGCATAAAGAAATAGTTAGAGTTTAGTGTATACAATATTACTGAAATAGTCTCATATTATAATTTCTCTAAAATACATACTCAAAAATATTTAAATAATATCTATATATAATAATTTATTTATAACACTCCTCTTGAATATTACTTGTGCCATTAATATGTCTCGTTAAAAACCTTGTTAGAAAACCCAGTGAAAAAAAAAACATAACTAAGAAAAAGAGTACAATTCATGCGTTATTTTGTCATTGCACATATTGTCTAATTAAAACCTTTAATAAAAAAAAACTCTATGGGACAAAAACTTGACTAAGGAAAAAGAGTACAATCTTATATTAATTCGCTCTCCCTGATATAGACAACATTTTAAGACGGCGCATATCAATCAATAAAACAAGCCGTTCAAATATGATATTAGATAAGATATTAGATAAGATCTTAGTAAATAAGTCTGTGATTTTATCACTCGAACGAATTTAGTGAAAATTTATTTCATCACTCTTCTGGAGTTTATGCATGTAAAAGAATTTAGGTGAAATATATTTAATTTGGTCATTTTTGATATATCCACTTTAATTTGTGCAATACAGATTATGTTCATTTCAAATAACATAATGGGAGTATTTTTTATTAAAGTACTTCATAACTATAAAAATCTTTATAAAATTGCAATATCATCATAAGTAAATACATACCCAGTCTGAGATCTATCTTTATATGGATCAGACAAATAACCAATATCTGCATGCTAATATCAAATATAAATTATATGAAAATATAATCAAATCAATAGTGTCTCGAAAATAACACAATAAGTCTTTTACACCACTCTCCTGTCTCTTGGTAGGTGCAGAGCTATACCTAACTAAGAATTTATCTTGCAAATGCAATATTAGGCCTGATGCACTTTGCAAGATACATGAGTGCTCTTATAGCACTTAATTATGGTACTTCAAGACCAATTAATAACTCTTTGTTATCTTTTTTAGGTCTAGAAAAAGTATTTCTTCACTTTCAGTAAGCGGATACCATTAGTGTGGTTAAAGAAAATGATTTATCTATGCAAAATTGCTTAAGTACATTTTTCACATAAATATAGTAGTGTATTAGGACTCATTTGGGAATAAATAATCGATCTGCAGGCCGATACAAAATTTTGTTTCTTTTAAATTCATTTCGAACTCACTTTTCAAGAATTTGTTAGGAGTCTCATTTAGATCATCAACATATATTGTAATAATAATAGAATCACTATGTGGTCTTTTATGAATACATATGATCATAATGTATTATTCACATATCCTTCTTTCAATAAGGATTTAATCAAACGATTATACCACATATGTCCATATTGCTTTAATCCATACAGGGATCTCTGCAATTAGATGTAATTTATGTCACATGTTTGATGTGCATTCATTTATGTTCTTTAGTTCTTCTAGGACTCTTTTATAAATATCTTTTTCACAAGGCGCATATCAAGTCTTTCTTTAACTGTCATATTAATCAAGTATCGGAACATGATCATATTCATAACAGGATAATAAGTTTTCTTATAGTAAATAATAAGTTTTCTTTAACTGTCATATTAATGCGAAAAATCATGGTAACTAGCCTTGTTTTATATCTTACCACTTCATTATTCTCATTACACTTTCGGACAAACACCCTTTTATACCCAACTGGTTTCACATTTTAAAGAGTCAGCATAACAAGTCTGAATACCATATATTTAAATAGCGAGTCTAGCTCGACCTGAATTGCCTCTTTTCATTATGACCAGTCATGTTTATGCTGACATTTATTTATATTCATAGGTTCTAAATCCAGATTGTCTTTTGAAACAGCAAGAGATGCTGTTGAGGCAAATTCATCGTCAATGATAAATGAATTTCTATCAAATCTTTCTCCTGTATCACAAAATTAATTGAGATCTCATAATTTTCATTCATTTGATCATCAACTCCAAGAGCATATCTGAAGGATCTAATTGTTCCGTTGTCTCAGTCTATGTCTCATAATTGGCTATAGCTCTTTGAATAAGATCTTCCTCTTCAAGAGGTTTCTTTTCATGAGATTTTCTTAGCGACGCTGTTTTTTCGTTTTATGTGGATTTTTATCTTTAATTCCAATTTACTATCCACGTTTCTGGCGTGTGTTGAGCTCGATTGATTTTCTTTTTTTGCAGATTTTTATCTTTAATTCTAATTTACTATCCACGCTTCTGGAGTGTGTTGAGTTTGATTGATTTTCTATTTTCAATAGGAACCACAACCCTTACTAGGGTATTAACAGCTGGAATATGAGATTTTGTCACTCTTTTAGCATCTATAAATGCATTTGGTGGTTGAATTGCAATTTGTTGCAATTGTATTATTTTCTGAACTTTTAGTTCACTTTGACTTGTACATAGATCAAAACTGCTTGAATAGTCTTCCTTCCAGGAAATTTCTCGACATTTTTAGCACTAACAGGTGCTTTTCTCTCCCCCTAATGTCGAAAAATGTGCCTCATTAAAATAAATTTCAAGTCTTCTATATGGACTCATTTTCACACATTGAAATGATATTATTAGTACATACATGGCAAAAAAAAAAAAAAAAAACTCGCATATAAGAAATATTAGGCTCAGATCCATGTACAAGTTGTAAAGGGAGAGTATATATGATATGCATAATGACATGTCATATCAAACATTCAATGTTTTATTATTGAACTTCATGTTCAATACTTGAACTGTATATTCAACGCAACATATTTTTCATGTATGCTAAGGATGAAATAATAACGAAATTAATCATAAATTATAATACAAAATAATATGGATAAACAACTTATCTGTCGCATCTCACTTTTGGGATGGACGGTCTTAGGGCATGGGTAGGCATACACCATCAAAAATCCGTAGAACCCAACTCTTTTAGAAATACCAATGTAATTTCGGCGGAATACCGGCAGTATATTCACATCTCCCCAAGATCAAACCTGCAATGAAAATAGAACACTCTCAATATTACCAACTTATATCCTCAACTTCATTTAAAGCATAGGCTAGCTCTCAATCTCCCATACACTTTACTAATTTAATTTATTATATTTTGTTCAGTCATCTATATTTATATACCATACCATATCAAATTTATGTTTGAATATGTACCATGGAGTTACTAGATAATACCGTTGTACATCACCATATATAATCACATTGCAAATTCTTGCCATACACTTTTGTATTATATTCACATAATCATCACATAACTAGTACAAATTATCAGCTAAAACTCCAGTAGCAAGTGAAGAAAGATACTTGCGTTGTGAATCCAATAACCTAAAAAATAAATAAGGGAAAAGGGTGAGATGCAAATCTCAGTGAATATTTATTAAATAACCTGGCACAATAATGTGGATGTATGAACAAGATTATAGGTTCAATAGAATTATCACAATAAACAATCATCAGGTTTCCAAATCAATACAATTATGGGTTCAGCAGAAATTATAATCAATTTCCTGTGAATTAAATTCACAGATCTCATATAAATAGTACTGCGAGACTCACAGATTTCATGTTACATATTAAGGCACAAGGTTAGCTAGGCCCTGTGGCTAGAGCGTTCAAATACCTCCTAGCAAGGTTTAAGTCACTGTGCACAGAGTTCGGTGATCCCCTCACCGAAAGAAGAAAATTTCTGCTTTTTGGCTTGTGTCAGGGTTCAAATCAAATATACAATTCACATATAGAGAGTCAATTTCACATATGATGAATCAATTAGGGTTCAAAGAGCCAAAGGTAAGTTATCAAATAGAAAGTCACATAATCAAGTAGAATCCATATATACAAAGTGAAATGGGTATGTGCCGAAAAATTTAATATATACTCACCTTCTCTTACTATGATCTAAAATATGGGTGCTCTTCTTCTATTCCTTCGTCACCAAATTATTTTTCATGAAATTCTTCTTCTCCTTCTACATATTACAAAAGATTTACATAAGAATTAATTTCATATCATTACATTTATTTACTTATTAACTTAGAAGATTAATTCATAATTACTATTTTTTTTTGTAATAATCTAGATTCCAATCGATTTGATTCCAAATTTGTTCAAATCCTAATATATTCCTCTCCATCATTTCCAAATTTACTTCCTTTGAGTTCCGTTAATTCCCAAAAGTTACTTCCTATTTTATCTAAATTCTGGATCTTAGAGTTTACAAGAGTTCAGTACACATTTTTTGCTATAACTCAAGATACAAAACTCATTTTGAGCTAATTATTTCTTTCAATGAAACTAGACTCATAATTCTAAATTTAATTAGTTTTAACCTAAACTTGATTCTGCCTTCAAAGTTATCCAACTTAAGAGTTAACATCAAGGGTTTTGCCCATTGAATTACCTTGTCACAGTTTAGAATTTTTCATATATCTCCAAATATACTTTAAGTTTTGCTCCAAAATTTTTAAATCATCTAAAAGACACATTAAGGTCCATTTCTTATGTTTTATCCATCTTTTAATTCCTACCCTAAGATACTCGAAATTGACCTCAAAGTTTCTGAACTCTCAAGGTAGGTTTGCAGAATGCAGTTTCATTTTTCTTCTCATATCTCTAAAACTAACAAGAACTAGCTTAAATATTCTTATAGAGAATTAAATTACAAACATCATTATACACTTCTTATGTTTTGACTTTCTTTAAATTCAGACTCCAAGTGACTCGATTTTGCTCCTCAAATTACAGGACTTTCTAACCCTAAAGCTGTCTCCTTTAGTTTCTTACTTCTTTCATTTAATTCTTTCATTTCTTACTTCTTTCCATCAAAGCTACCTTACCTAAGTCTTTTTACTTTATCAATTCTTCTTTTCCAACTTCAAAATTTTTTTTTTCCACTCTTAATTTATCAACACCACCACATAACTTTCACCATATCATATTTAACATCATCAAACAACACACATAGATATATAGATGTAAAGACTTGAATTAATTTATAATTTTACCTTGAAACTTTTTATTTCTTCTTCTTCTTCTTCTTGCTCTTTCTTGTTCTCTCACTCTCTTTCCTTAGGTCTAATTTTTGGTAGAAACGGAAGATGATGAATTCTTATCTTCCAAGTTTAATTATTTATACTTTTCCTTTTCTTTTTAATTTATTTAACTTAAGTGCAATTTTGGATAACATTTCCACCATTAATTTTTAATCATGGCCGGCCACCCATGCCACCTATTTTTTATTTTTATTTTTTATTTACTTTTTACTTAGTCAAATTTCATAATTTTCTTTTTAAGGAAAATTATGGTTTTGTCCCTTTTACCCAAAAATGTTACTACATCTTTTAATTTAAGTTTATAATTAATTTTAGTTTCTAATTTAGGTTTATAATATTATTATTATTATTTTTAGATAGGTCCATAATAATTTTGCTTAAGTTAAAATTTTTGAAAAATCCTACAAGTCGCTATCCTACCGATATCGCATATACTAACCCAATTCCTTTAATTGCACTCCACATAATTATGTAGATTCCTAATTTTCTAGTTTATAGATTTCTAGTGATCTAATGAAATCCTGGAGTGTTACACTGGCAGACGTGCCAGACATGCTGGCGGCTCCGCCAGCCACTTGGGCGGACGTGTCAGCTCAGCGCTAACACGTCTTCCATGCGTTAGGCCTGCGCTGACGCGTCTGACAGGTGTTAGCACTGACGCGTGACAAGCGCATCCGCCAAGGCACGCGCAGCGTCCGCGGGCCTTGGATGCGCCGTGCGGAGGCCGCCAGGCTTCCTTGCGGATTCACCCAGGTGGCCTGCGGATCCGCAGGCCCGCCCTGCGGACGCCCGCATGGCAGCGCGGTCCTTGGGTCATTTTTCTAGTTCTTCGGGGCTTTCGGGTCAGTTTTCGAGGTATTCTGAGGTCTGAAAAATTACCGGTCAGTGGCGGTGTATCCGAAATTAATTATCGGATATTTTGACAGTCATTTTTAGGGAAAATTCGGTCAGTTTTAGGAAAGTGTTGTCTGGTATAGAAAGTCTGGTCAGAATCAGAAAAGTGTCAGTTTCCTTGTAATATTATACTTGAAAATTCATTTTTTCGAGGGGGCACTGCCCCCTTTGTCACATCCCACCTTCGGCGATGTGACGGTCCTAGGGCATAGATAACCATAAAAGGTACCAACAATCCGTAGAACCTACTTAGCCAATATTACAATACAATTATTGCCATTAATTTTTTGAACATTAATAATCAATTTCAATTCGGCAGCGTAACAACTGCAACTATAACAATTCCCCAAGTTCAAAACCCGCATTAAAGAACACTTCCAATAATTTTAACTTCATATACACCAATACAAATTCTCCCAATTTCTTTATCATCATTAATCACATAACACTAAATCAAATGTTGATTTCCAAATTCATTTAATCACATGACATTACAATTTCTAATCCATATAAAGAATTTAATTTAATCAATTATTACAATACAAGACCAATATAGTCCATGAAGCTCTAAATGATTCGACTCAACCAGTAAGTTGTAAACAACCTTACTTTCAGTGAAGTAATCCCAAGTTGAGATAGATACTTGAGATCCACTTGCTGAGTCTGCTACTGAACCTGAAATAAAACACTGTAGGGGTGTGAGCAAAGCTCAGTGAGTACTTACAAAGAATAGAAAACAGTGTTTGAATATTTATATATATAACAATAAAAATATTATTTTTCCAATATAATTGTATAGAAGAAATAAATTTTTCAGTGATCAATAGCAGTTGAGGTCTAATATAAAGGTTCTAATGAATAGTGGAGAAGGAACAGTTTTTCAATGATCAATAATTGTCAGGATTCAATATTGATGGTCTATAAAGATCAAGACTCAATAACGATAGTCAATGATAATCAGGATTTAATAATAGAGGTTAGTTACAATAGCAATGTTCAATGACACTTGAGATTCGATAACTGTAATTAATAACAGTCAGGTTTCAATAATATCATTTTAGCAGAAATCATAGTATTGGAAGATGAGTGCTTCCCAATGTGAACAGTGGAGTGGCAATTATTGTCTTGCTCACTCATATCAGTAAACAGTGGAGTGACAACTATTGCTAACCCACTCATAACAGTATATAGCGTAAGACTGATCAGGTCTCAAAGTTAGGACCACCCCTCCTAGCTGAGGCGGATACACTCACCCTATCCGCAGGCTTTTCCGTGTGCACACAGTATGATGTAATACCCACATCAGTCGAAGATTTTTGCTTTCAGTAATACAGTATGATCACTTAGGATCTAGTATGAAAATTGTTCAATATTTTGAGTCAATAGTATACATTAAAGATTCATTTAAGAATCAATGAAATACGAGCAATGAAAGAACAATAAAATTTTATAAATAGGTCAATTGGTTCCTTAAAGGAACATAACTATGGGAACAGTTTATCGATAAGGTTGTGTTAAGTTTTCAAATGAAAAATATTAATTCAGGAAAGGATTCATTTCAATGAACTGATTGATATATAGAAGGTGAATGCTCTTACAATATTCCAATGGAATACAATTTTTGTACTTGTAGACAATTGGTAGCAATAGACCGAAGATCTCAATGAAGAAATTCAATTATTAATAATTAGGCTGAAGGCCTCGATGAAGGAAATTTAATAACAATATATAGGCCAAGGGCCTCATTTAAAGAAATAATTCAATCAATTGTTTTATTAGAGGAATGTAAGGTTTTCGAAGTACTCACCTTGACTCTCTTAGCTCCTAATATAAACTTTTAGTATCCTTGGTAGTGACGCTTCTCAATCTACGGAGCATTTATCACTTTTAGGTTCTACTTTGAACCATATCCTTTATACCATTTAACTAAAAATTATTAATTATCTTATCAATTTGATCATTTAATGATAATCTCCAATATTCTTATCTAATATCAATGCAACTCAATATACTCCATAGTATATCCATATGCATTTATAATAATTCAATACACTTTCATAGTAAATTCATATTAAATAATTATATTCAATTCAGTATTCATTATTCTTGTTAATCAATTATTCACTGTTTCTATATATGAACAAATCATTGGGTTACGGTTTATGTCACTAGATGTTGTCATTTTGTTTCTATCTCTTCTTATAATACACTAGTCTAAATGAGTTGATTCTTTTTCCATTTTAAACTAGACATTTACATTTATAATATATCCAAAATTGAACTTAAAATTCAATTCATAACAAACTTGATGACCATTTCAATTCAATTATGTTTCTGTTACAGGACAGTCTAACCCTGTCACACTATTTTGGGTATAACTCAATATTTATGTTTCCAATTGAAATTTTCCTTTACTGAGAGATACTATAGATATTTAGGAACATTTCTTATGTTTTATTTTTAACCCAATTTTATCTTTAACATCCTCAAATCAGAATCTCTAATTCAGTTTACAGATTGAATTCAATCACAGAGTCAGTTGCATAACAGATGCTATTTCTCATACTACATTTAAAATTTTATCAAATCCTTTTGTGGATTAATTATATACATACCAATAATCATTTCATTAGTTTTTAGTTTCTCCTAATTATGTCTCTAGCATCCTCATTAAGGAGGGTAGATTCTCAGATGTGTCAGCTAAATTAGATTATAGAATTCACTATACCTTATCACATTCCTTTGACTGTATCTCAATAATTACAAATCCAATTAAGAATTTCTTTTACAGATGTGTTATAAACATATAAATTAGTATTTTTCAAATTTTATACTTGGCCTAATTCAGTCTCTAAAGTCATCATTTATACTTCTCAATTTTGGGTAACTCAATTATCAGATGAATAGTAATAGATTTAGTTCAAGTGACTTTTCTCTCTCTACACTTCAAATCCTTCAAATTTCTTTTACCAGTGTATACTAGAGACATTTATATACAACTTTTATGTTTTACACTTCTCCAAATTCGGCCTCAAAACTGACAGTATGGGTGCTCAAAGATTCTACTCAATTCAAAACCTAGGTTTCCCAATTCAAGTTCAAAAACCAAATCAAGCTCCATCTTGCAATTTAAATTCAATCAACTCTTTAATTCTTTCAATTCAATTCATAATATACCCAAAAATATCAGAGAAACAAAATAATCAATTTTCTCTAATTTTCCCTTTGTAGGCCAAATTCAACAAAAAGAAGAAGAGAAATTTGCAACCCATCAACAATACACACTCCTAATCATATTAGAATTGAAATTCAAGTTTAGTTTTAGTGATTACCTTAAAATTTCTTAATTTCTTGATAGGAATTTAATGGTGGCAGGTTGTCTAGATGGGGAGAGCTAAATGGTTTTCAACTTTTAGTTTAGAAGATGAGAAATGAAAAAGAAAGAAGAAAAATCTAGCTTTATATCATGGTTATCAAGAATGGATGGTAGAGATTCATTATTTTAATCCAATGGTTGTAATTAATAACCATATTATTGAATTTTTAATAATAATAAATATATAGATAACTATCAATAATTTGGTGATAGTAATTAACATTT
>CATKHJ010622187.1:0-10265 GCA_949750685.1 Vernicia montana
TGTATAAAATTTTGACACAACTTGGCACTTAGCATATCTTGGCACACTTGATTTCTTTAGATTATTTGAAATTTGTAATTAGGATTGCATGATTACTTAGACTTTTCTTGACCTTTTTGTATATCTTACCTTAAATAACTAAATGTCTTAGGTTGTTAGTTTTGTAAATTCTTATTTTTAAGATGCAATTATCTTTATTGGTGAATATGAGCTTAAATTGTGAGGTTTTGAGCCTATTTATTGAATACATGTTTGTCAATCTCATTATTCTTTGTGAGAGTCCATCATAATTGTTGTTATTTTAGAACTTGCATGTTCATTCTTTTTAAAATTGCATAAATGTAGAATTAAAAGCATGAAGATGAAAAAGACATTTTAGGATTTTTCAATTTAAGTTTAAATACCCTACCTACTATTTTCCATTAATTAGCCCCATTGAGCTTTAACTTGTTTCTTTCTTTTGAGTCACATTAACATTGAACTTAAACCTTGAATTACTTTACCTTGTTCCTAAGATTTAAGAGCATGTTTGATATTTTGGGAAGGGCTATATTGATGGAATATAAGGTATTGAATATCATTTGGTTTGGTATCCATTAAAGTTGTGTCTTCTTTTGTTGAAAGAAAATGGACATGAACATTACATTAGAAGAAAAGAAAAGAAAAAGTTCTTCAAAAATAGAAATAAAAAGAAAGAAAAGAAAAATAAAGATGCATGTTCATTCAAATATTTTAAGAGACACATTTGTTTTGGGGTTGAGAATATGCTACTTGAGCTAGGAATTTGTTCAATAAATGTTAAATATGCTCTTAAGTCTTAGGAGTATCCTAAAAATTCTCTTTTTACATACCTATATGTTTGCCCCATTACAACTTGTAAAAGACCTTCTGATTTGTGTTTTTAATGTGATTAGGTAGTAGAGATGGAATTTCATGCAAGCTTATGGTAATATAAATGTCATGTATTGGTTTGAGTGGTTTATTATCCTTTTTAAACACTTGAGGGTTGTGAGGGAGTGACCATTTATAAATTCACCACGTTGATGATTATTTCTTTTAAATGAAATTTTCAATTCTTTAACCTAAGTTTATTTTGTTGTTTTTGTATTGCTTTACTTTAAGTTAGTTTAAAGTCCTTGCATATCACGTTTTTTCCTACTCGTCTAATTTCTTTAATCTTTAGAAGTTGTGTGGGTTGAGTTTGCTTGAGGACAAGCAAAGAGTTAAGTATGGGAAAATTTGTTATGAGCAAATATGAACTGTTTTTAAGATGTTATTTTGATTAATTTTATTATTTCTAATTAGTTTTTAATTTTGTTTTATGTTTTTTAAAGTTAATTTCAAGCGTAGGGTTATTTTGGAATGAAAATCAAGGAAAGGAGGTTGAATAAAAGGTTTTGAAGTTGGCATAGCCGTGTAGAATGATTTGCATGGCCATGCAAATCAATTGTCTTTTTGTCTAATATGCACGGCTGTGCAGATGATGGCGCATGACCATGCAAATCAAATTGGATTTTGTATCACAAGGAAAAGAAGTGAAAAGTTATGTTTTAATGGTGCATGACCGTGCAGTTCACAGTGCACGGTCGTGCACTATTTGACGGTCCAAAAAAGCAAGTTTCTCCTCTTTTCAACATCTTTCAGCTGTTGGGGGCAAGAAGGATATTACCCAACTTTGGTAACCCTAAAATATAAAAGGAAAAAGAAGAACTCGATTTTCAGAGGAGAAGTTCTAGTTTTTCTTCCTTTCGTTTTCTTTTCTCTGTACATTAACTAGATTAGGTTTTTATTTTTATTTCAATCAATTGTTTCTAGTTTTAATTCAAGGATAATTGGATTTGAGATCAATTTACATCAAGGATTAGAATCAAGCCTTGGGATTCATTGACCTAAATAGTATTGTATCCCTAACTTTATTTTAATTTCTATTTCAATTCAATTTATTATATTATTGTTCTTGATTGTTAAAGCATGAGAATGATGATGATTGAGATTAATATATTGATTGAATTGATTATGAGCTAAATAATTTTATCTAGGTCTAAGATGATTCCTCTTGAATGACTATATTAGGGCTAGTTGTTTATTGAGTTAATTTGCTTATCTCTATTGAATTGTTCTTTGTTGTGATTCAATTTTCTGGCCAATTATTGATGAACCCTAGGTGTTGAATGAGGTTGTGAAACAAATTTAATACTGGAATTAGGTTCAATAGAGGATTAGATATGAATAAAAAATGTATTACCTAATTAATATTCGATAATTAATTTAGTTAATTCTAATTAGGTTGAAATTTGAGAATACGAAAGTTATTGGATTTTTAGCCTAGATTAGTTTTGCTTGATTAATTATGCATTTTAGCAAATTATCTCATTTAATTAATTAGCCCAACTTAGGATTTTAATTGGATCATTCTGAATCCTAGACCCTTAAATTTATGCTAAGAACATTTGATTATTTATCTTAATTTTAGTTTAATTAATTGTTATTTCTCTTTAATATTCCTCATTCCAATCTTGATTAAAGTGTTTAGGATTGTGTTTGTATATATTGTTTATTGGCATTAATAGGGTAGTAAGTAATTATAATTGTGCCTAGGTATATTTTCTCAACTCCGCGAGAGATCATCGACCTCGGGGTGAACTCATTGCTATCTATAATACGATTCGTTCACTTACAAGTATTTAAATTTGTTTGAGTTTAAACTAGATCAAATTTAAATGCAACAGATGTAATTTCAAAACTTTCCAAAAAGGATTTAGTGAATGGTTTGTCAAAAGTTGTTTTCAAAAAGGAAAGTCTTTGTGATGCTTGTGTAAAAGGAAAATATTCTAGAAATTCTTTTAAATCTAAAAATGTTGTTTTAACTTATAGACCTTTGCAATTACTTCAAATGGATTTGTTTGGTTGTACAAGAATTTCAAGCCTTGTTAAAAAGCACTATTGTTTTGTGATTATTAATGATTATTCACGCTTTACTTGTGCTTATAAACATGATGCATTTCATACATTCATTCCTCTTATGAAATTTTTACAAACTCAAATAGGGTATGTCATTTATAGTATTAGGAGTGTTCATGGGAAAAAGTTTGAAAATTCATATTTTGAAAGTTATTTCAAAGAACATGGCATTGAGCACAACTTTTCCGCACCTAAGACTCTTCAACAAAATGGTGTTATTGAGAGGAGAAATAGATTATTGATAGAAATAGCTAGGACCATGCTTTGTGAAAATGATTTACCAAAATATTTTTAAGAGAAAGCAGTTAGCACGACATGCCATATTATAAATAGAGCTATGATTAAGCCTATCCTCAAAAAGACCCCATATGAATTGTGGAAGGGGAGGAATTCTAATGTTGCAAACTTTCATCCATTTAGTTGCGAATACTTTGTGCTTAATAATGGTAAGGATAATCTTGGAAATTTTGATGCCAAATCCAATAAGGCAATCTTCCTTGGTTATTCTTCTCATTCTAAAGCCTATCGAGTCTTCAACAAAAGAACTCTCTTAGTTGAAGAATCCATTCATGTTATTTTTTATGAGTTTCCTTCCAATTTTATGAATAGGAATAATCACATTGAAGCCATTGAAGACATGATGGGAGATCTATCTATGAAGGAACCATAAGAACAAAGCATTGAGATAGAAAAGAGATTGAAAGTGAAGATGCACTTCAAAAGCCTACTTATCAACCAAAAGAAGCTTAATATCCAAGAGAGGAATGAATTCAAAGGCACACCAATCATTGGGGACCCCACTTAAGGGTTAAGAACTAGATCAAATGTCCACAGCACTTATGAATATGTAGCCTTCTTATCACAAGTGGAGCCAAATAATATAAATGATGTTATCAAAGTTGATCATTAGATCCTAACTATGCAAGAAGAGTTGAACCAATTTGAGAGAAGTCAAGTGTCGTGACTGGTTTTTCAGTCCCGGGTGGATGTGACTCTACACTGCTTTCCAACTTGAAGTTGGGGGAAGACGAATTAGGCTGAGACCCAAACAGAGAATAAGAGTTGCCACCTAGTTTTTAAAAACTAGGAAAAGGAGGTGATTTGGATTCCTTGCTTTTTACCAAACCACCTTAGTTCAGAGATCTGGGTAAGGAAGTTAGGTATGGGGTTTGGGAAAGTGTTTGGCTCCCAAGCCCGCCAAGCTATGAGGTTGGCTTCAACTTACTGGTTTTCTTTAATTTTAGATGGGTTGGACTTTATTTGAGCTTTTTAAATGAGAAGTTATAATTCAAATTGTTTACAATCAAATCCAATTCAATTAATTATTAAATCAACAATTAAATCAGAAAATTAACCTAATTACCAATCAATTATATGCATTTTTCAATAAAAATAAATTTACCATGTTGCATACAATTTAATTAATCCAATCAATTTTCTATCTTAATTAATCAATTAACTCAATTAACTAAAATAAACAACAAATCAAATAGAAAAAAAGATCAACTCAATTAAAAATGATTTTAACCTACTATTTTCATGTGATTTGAACATAAACAATAAAGTTACTATGTTATCTAAATTAATTTATTTCAAAACGTAAATTCTATCCTAATTACTAGGGGGATCGATTTATTATTACTCTTGTTATATATTACAAGCTACTAGAATAATTAAAAATAAATAAAAAAAGGAAACTCAAAAATTAAAATGGAATAGAAGCTATTCTGCTAGTATGGGGCGCATACGGTAGTGTGCACCCCATCATGCCTTCTTTTCTATCTCCTTTTTCTTTTATACTCCGATCCCCTCTTCTGGATAAGCTAAATTACAGCCAAAACTTGCAAAACTCAAATCAAAATAGAAAACAAACAAATCAAAATAAACACATCAATTATTAGGATAATGCATGAAAACATAGAAAATAGATTGATAAAATTATGAATCCATCACTTATGGCCTACTCCTGGGCATTTTAGAATGATATGAAAGCATTGGGGATCTTTGGCTGACAGATTTTAGCTCTTAGTGGCACAACATCATCTTTTTTACCTTTTCTTCTCAAGTTCAGCCTCTTTTGAATGATCGATACTTTGTCAGTGGTCTCCTTCAGTAACTCTGGCATCTCCACATATTTTTCCCCTGCTTCATCCCAATAGATGGGGGAGTGAGACTTTCTTCCATATAAAGCTTCATAAGGAGCCATGCCGATGGAAGAGTGAAAGATATTGTTGTAAGCGAATTCAACCAATGGGAGGTGTTTGTCCCAATTACCTCCAAAATCCAAAACGCACATTCTCAACATATCCTCCAAGGTTTGGATTGTCCTTTCGGACTGTCCATCAGTCTGCGGGTGAAATGCAGTACTAAAGTCCAATTGCATGCCCAATGCTTCTTGTAATTTCTGCCAAAACCTTGAAGTGAACTGGGTACCCCCATCCGAGATGATGGACACTAGGACCCCATGCAAGCTCACAATCTTACTCAAATACAATCACGCATAATCTGATGCTGTGTAAGTGGTCTTCACTTCCAAAAAGTGTGCAGACTTGGTCAATCGGTCCACAATGACCTATATAGAATCGCATCCCTTGGAAGTCCTCGGCAAACTCACCACAAAATCTATGGCGATGCATTCCCACTTCCATTCTAGTAGTTTTATCTCTTGCAATAATCCAGAAAGGTCATTGGTGCTCAAATTTCACCTGCTGACAGGTCAAACAGGATGCTACAAAATTCGCCACATCCTTCTTCAACCCGGCCACTAATAGCAACTCTTCACATCGTGGTACATCTTGGTGGCCTCTGGGTGAACGGGTGTAGGACGTCTGGTGTGCCTCTAATAAGATCTTCTCCCTAAATCCATCTGTGTCCTGTACACATATTCTAGCTCCACATATGAGCACATCATCCCTTATTTCAAATTTCGGAGCCTTTCCCAATCCCACTTCTTCCTTCATTTTCAGCAATTGTGAATCCTTGTCTTGCAAGGCTTTGATCTCATCGACGAGCTTCGGTTTCACTTTAAAGTGTGCCACTAGTACTTGTGCTTCATTGACTTCAAACCGAACTCTTTGATTGAATAATTCTTTTAGTTCCTTCACAATAGATCTTTTACGCATTTCCACATGCGACAAACTTCCCATCAACTTTCTGCTCAGGGCATCGGCCATTACATTGGCCTTACCGGGATGATAAAGGATCTGGCAGTCATAATCTTTCAATAGTTCTATCCATCTCCTCTGTCTCAAATTTAAATCTCTTTGTTTTAGGATGTATTGGAGACTCTTGTGATTCGTGTAGATCTCACATTTCTCTCCATACATGTAATGTCTCCAAATCTTTAAGGCAAAAATGACCGCTGCCATTTCCAAGTCATGCGTAAGGTAGTTCACTTCGTGCTTCTTGAGTTGCCTCGATGCATCGACAATGACTTTTCCATTATACATCAAGACCCATCCAAATCCTACTCTCGAAGCATCACAACAGACGAAAAACTTGCCTACTCCCTTAGGCAATGCAAGGATCGGGGCTAAGATGAGGAAATTCTTTAAATTCTGAAAACTCTCCTCGCACGCCTCATCCTATTTATATTTCACTTGCTTCCTTGTTAGCTTTGTCAAAGGCGCGACGATCTTTGAAAAATCTTTTACAAACCGTCGCTAGTAACCTGCCAAGCACAAAAAGCTACAAATCTTTGCAACTGAAGTTAGCCAAGGCCAATTTGCTACTGCTTCTACTTTCTTCGGGTCAACTTGAATACCATCCTTGCTTATCACATGACCGAGGAAGTCCACACGATCCAAGCAGAATTCACACTTAGACAACTTTGCATAGAGTCTATGCTCCCTCAACGTCTGTAGTACAATTCTTAAGTGTTCCTCATGTTCCTCCTTGCTCTTTGAGTACACGAGGATGTCATCGATAAAGACTATCACAAATTTATGCATGAATGACTTGAAAACTCGATTCATTAAGTCCATAAAAGCTGCTGGAGCATTCATTAAGCCAAATGGTAGCACTGTAAACTCATAGTGGCCATACCGTGTCCTAAATGCGGTCTTGCAGATATCTTCTCCCTTTATTCTTAACTGATGGTAGCCAGATCTCAAATCGATCTTAGAGAAATGGCTAGCTCCTTGAAGTTGATCGAAAAGGTTATCAATCCTCGGTAGAGGGTACTTGTTCTTCATTGTAACCTTGTTCAGTCGACGGTAGTCGATGCATAGTCTGAACGATGCATCCTTCTTTTTGACAAACAAGACCGGAGCACCCCATGGTGAACTACTTGGTCTCATAAAACCTTTATCCAGGAGGTCTTGCATGTCACATCCCACTTTTGGGATGGACGGTCCTAGGGCATGGGTAGGCATATGCTACCGAAAACCCGTAGAACCCAACTCTTTTTAGAATACCAATGTAACTCTGGCGGCATACCGGCAGTACAACTACTATACCTAAGATCAAACTTGTAAGAAATAGAACACTTCCAATTTCCCACCTTATATCCTCAACTTCATTCAAGGCATAATTCATCTTACAATCACCATTACACATTACTATATTGAATTTATTTTATTCTGTTCAACCATTATACTCATATACCATATTATATTCATATTAGATTAAGTACTATGGAGACACTAGATAATATTACTATGTATCATCACATACAGTCACATTTTCTTATATCCATTATACACTTCTGGATATATTTACATAACCAGTGCAAAATATAAGCCAGCGGCAAGTGAAGTAGAATACTTGCGCTGTAGATCCACTAACTTGAAAAAAAAATAAGGGAAAAGGGTGTGAGATTCAAATCTCAGTGAATATATAATAAATAACCTAGCACAACAACTTGGATGCATGAACATAATCATTGGCTCAATGGGTTATCACTATAAACAATTAATGAATTTCAAGTTCAATACAATTGAGAGTTTAGCAGAAATTATTACCAATTTAATGTGAACTTTATTCACATTCCCAATATAGTACTGCGGAACCATAGATTTCCAATGACAAATTATAACACAAGGTTAGCTAGACCTTGTGGCTAGGGTATTCAAATACCTCCTAGCAAGGTACAAGTCACTGTGCACAGAGTTCGGTGATCCCCATACCGAAAGAAGGGAATTTTTGCTTTTTGGCTTAAGTCAAGGTTCAAATCAAATAGAACATTTCACATATAGAGAATCAAATAAGGTTTGAAGTTACAAAGATGAATTATCAAATTCAAAGTCACATGGTCAAGTACAATTTACACATACGAAGTGAAATGGGTATGTGCCAAGAAATTTAATATATACACACCTTTCTAGTTAAGCTCCAAAATACTGATACTCTTCCTCAATTCTTTTGTTACCAAATTCACCCTCTAGCAATTCTTCTTCACTTTCTACAAGTTACAAAATATTTACATAAAAATTAATTTCATATAATTACATTTATTTACTTATTAATTTAGAAGATTAATTCATAATTACTATTTTTATGATAATCTAGACTCCAATTGATTTGATTCCAAACTTGATCAAATCCTAATATATTCCCCTCCATTATTTCCTAAAAATTATTTTCTGAATTTTCCTAAATTCTGGATCCTAGGTTTCACAAGAATTTAGTACGCTCTTTTGACTATAACTCAAGCTACAAAACTCCTTTTTGGATAATTCTTTTTTCGTTTAAAATAGGCTCATAAGGGTACATTTCGTTAGTTTTAATCTCAACTTGGTTCTGCCTCCAAAGTCATCCAATTTAAGGGTTTATATTAGAAATTCTTCCAGTCCAAATACCCTATCACAGTTTAGAAATTTCCATATATCTCCAAACATACTTTGATTTTTGCTCTGAAATTTTTAAATAATCTAAAAGACCTATCAAGGCCCATTTCTTATGTTTTAGTCATCTTTAAATTCCTATCCTAAGATACTCCAAACTGGCCCCAAACGTTCTGAAATCTTAGGGTAGGTCTGCAGAAAGCAGTTTTCTTTTCCTTCCCATATCTCCAAAAATAACGAGAATTAACTTTCCTTCTAAAGAAATAAACTAAAGACATTAAGTTACAATTTTAATGTTTTGACTTTCTTCAAATTCGTACCCCTTGGGATTCTATTTCCCGTCTCAAGTTCCAGCACTTTTCAAACCCTAAATCAGTCACCTCCTACTTCTTGCTTCCTTCATCTAATTCTTTCATTTCTTACTCCTTTTCACTAAAACTACCTCAATTAAGTCTTTTTTACTTATTAATTCATCTTTTCTAAACTTTAAAATCTCATTTCTCTAACCCCAACTCAATCAACATAACCACACAATTAACACCATATCATAATCAACATCATCACACAACATACATGTTTATATATTGAAAAATTTAAGTTACTTCTTTAATCTTACCTCAAAAATTCTCTTCCTCTTCTTCTTCTTCTCCTTTTTTTCTTTGCTTTCTCCACCTTTCTCTCTTCCTTTTCTTAGTGGAGATTTTATGAAATGAAAGACAATGAGCCTTATCTTCCTATCTACTTCCATTTATATTTTTCCTTTTCTTTTTGATTTATTTTTCTTATTTGCAATTTTGGCACTTTCCTCACCCTTGATCACTCTCCCTTGGTCATACCCTTGACACCTATTTATGTTATATATTTATTATTTATTTATTATTTTTTTTACCTTAGTCAAAAATAATAATTATCTTTTTTATAAAAATTACACTTTTGCCCTTTTTGCCTACAACTTACTACACTTTCTAATTTCCATCCCAATTATTTTTTTTAGTCTTTAATTTAGAAGTCTAGTATTATTTTTAGTTAATTCCTTAATACTTTTACTTCAATTAAAATTTTTGAAAAATTCTGAAAAATTGAAATTCGTTAGTTACGCGCGTAGCGTACCGATTTTGATTATGTATTTTCTATACTAAACTCCAACTTCAATTTTGGATTTCTTCACTTCTAATATTCTTATATTTTCCTAAATTATCCAAATAAAATATAAAAATCTATTTTGGGGTCAAAATTTGCCAATCCACTCGAAGAGTCTCGATTTTTGAACCCGTACCCCTTTTAGGCCTTTGGTACTTAACTTCCTATCATCCATCTGTTTTTGTTCTAAACTATGTTATTACTGTCTATTAATATTTTCAATACCATCTTTAGAGTTCTAATATCCTATTTAATAATATTTCCATGAATTTCTCTTGAATCGATATCGATGAAAAATTACGGAGTCGGAGTCCGTCGGTTTCATGCTTAGCATATTGATTTCCAAACTCATGCTTAATTTAAGGTTTTGAACCTTTTCTT
>CATKHJ010622277.1:0-14911 GCA_949750685.1 Vernicia montana
ATTCAAGTGTATTTTTTACAAATTAAACTAAGAATATCATAAAATATTTTGAATAAATTTAGGTAAGTAATTATTTAATTAATATTTATGTTAAGTTAACAAATTAAATTGTTTGTTTGTAATAATTTTTTTATTTGAAAAATTTGTGTCCTTAAAAATATATTTTTTAAATTAATAATTATTGAGAAATACAAAAAATGTGTCAAATAACAATTTAGGTGAAATTATAATATATGTATGTCGTTTATAATAAATTTTTATTTTTTATTAATTTGGTAAATTTGTGTGAAATAATAAAGTATGTGAAATTACAATTTTTTAGAAATAATAATATTTGTAAAATAATAATTTATGTGAAATAATAATATTGTTAAATATTATATTTTTTGTAATAATATCTATATATATATTTTTAAAATTTTTTTTTTGGACTTCGTAAATTTGTATTAACTAATAAATTTGTTGAAATGATATGATACAATATAATTTGTAGTTAATGATAATTTGTAGTTAATTATTTTATGTAAATGTTTTATTGTTAATATTATAAATATATTGAAATTTTTGTTAATATTTTTTTAATAAATAATTATATATGTGGGTAAAAAATAATTTTCAAGTGTATTTTTTACAGATTAAGATAAGAATATCATAAAATATTTTGAAAAAATTTACATCAAGTAATTATATAATTAATATGACAAAGTTAAGATAACATATTAAATTATTTGTTTGTAATAATTTTTTTATTTGGTAAATTAATAATTTTTTAAATTAATAATTATTGAGAAATAAAAAAAATGTGTGAAATAATAATATATGTATGTCGTATATAATAAAATATTATTTTTTATTAATTTGGTAAAAATGTGTGAAATAATTATATGAAATTACAATTGTTGAGAAATAATAATATTTGTAAAATAATAATTTATGTTAAATAATAATATTGTTAAATATTATATTTTTTGTAATAATATTTGTATATTTTTTGTTAATTTTTTTTTTGTGGATTCCCTAAATTTGTGTTAAATAATAAATTTGTTGAAATAATATGATACAATCTAATTTTTAGTTAATGATATGATATTATTATATGATATTATATATAATTAATATAATATATTAATAAAGTTAATTAATTAATATATTATTTAATATAATTAAATTAGTAAATGATAATAATTAATGTTTAATACTATAATATTAATAATTTATAATATAATAAAATAATAAAATACCTATAATATATTAATTAAGTTAATTAAAATATTATTTAATAATAAATTCGTTATATATATAATAATACAAAAGAAAAAATTCTACCTTTTTTTAATCTCTTTTTTCTTCACAAATAGAGAGAACCAAAAATATATTTTTCAGAAAAAATTATCCTTAATTCTCAGAATATTTAATGGAGAAAAAAAAATAAAGATCAAACAGATTTTTTAATGTAAAATGAAGAAGAAGCAAGAGCAAAAAACTGGACATTCGGTGATTTTAACACTGATTTTACAATTTGAATTTAAATCCAAAATTGAATATGGTGTAGCCTCCCCAAAAGATCTAACGGTTGACATTCAAGTAAAAAAAGAGTAATTAATGCTGACACAAACTAGGAAACCGGCATTGTAAATGCTAGTTTTCTAGTCAGACACGTCAAACACACAAGCCGGTATTTTGACTTCTGATTTGATTCACACCTGGCAGCCCATCACCTTTTGAAACATTTACTTTTTTATTTTGTATAAAACCGGCATTGTAAATGCCGGTTTTAAATTCAAACTGCCCACCCACCCAAAAACTAGCATGTTCTTGTATTTATTTTAAAAAAGAGCATGTTCTTGTATATATTTCTTAAAAATAGCATATGTAAAAAAAAAGCCCCCAAAAATAAGGCAGGGAGAAGCAAGAAAAGAAAGAAAGAATCAATACCTCTGCCATGACAATCCATGGTATGCCTCCCATGCCAAACTCAAAAGAACCTAGGTACACCTATTTTAATTTGCATAATCGACCCAAAGCAATAAGCAAGTAACCAACTAAATGTTTGCTTGGATTGAAAGAAACAAGATTGAAATAAAACAAATGTACAAGTTTCATCAAGGTTGAAACCTACTTTAAACAACAGCACCTTTCAAATGCCGTTGAAAATAACAGTCTGAGACTCACTCTTAGTTGTTTGCGTATAACATCTTAAAAATTCATCCTAATTTTTTTTTAATGGTCCCGAATCAATATTTTTTCAATATGGTTTTTTTCTCAACAACAACTTAAACAGCAATGCCAAATAGATCTTATATAGGAAGTTTGCAATGCTATAAGTACTAGAGAAACTGGATGATGAACAGTTACATTACCAGTACACCCAACAGCACCAAAACAGAACTGAGCTCCTTGCCCAGGTGAAGATCCTGTTTATGATAGGATGCATATTATAATCAATGGGAGAAAATTGAGCACTAGGAGCTACTTAGATTCTAGTTTTGAGCAAACCTGGAAGAAGAATGACAATCCTGTAAGAACACAACCCAAGCAAGTTCCCACTGCAGATATCTGCAAATAATGTGATATTTCAGTATTAGTTTCTTGATAATTAGTACTCTTATACAGATTTTTCTTCCCTCCCTTACCAATAGTAGCGGTCTTCTTCCTGACTTATCTATTAATAAAACCCCCAGAGTTGTCATTATAATCTGCAAAAGTTATTGTATTAGAAGTGAAACAATCAGTATCATGAACACATTAACACTACACCAAACTGAATCAAGATTCAAGAACCTGAGCAACTGATGCTGCTATAGTGCCAATGGTGCTTGAGAAGCCTGCCATTAACCAAAAAATTGATGCATTTATATCCCCTTTCTCCATAATCCGTTTCTTTACACTAATCCTATCGTGCAGTAGATTAATTTACCAGCTGATTCAAAAATAGTGCTCATATAAAAGGCGAAACCATTAAGCCCTCCAAGTTCTTGGAACACCATCAGCCCAAGCCCAACCTGGAAAGGAATTTCCATTAGCACAGTTCAAAAAAGCCAGACCGTTAACAGATTAACTTTTGAGGCTTACAATGAGTGAATAAGCATATTTCCACTGGAACAGGTTTAAAATTCCATCTTCTTTGATTTCGTGGAGGTAGTTTGTATATTCCTTGAAACAGAAAAACCATATTCATTCCTTTCTTCAAAGAAGTGAAGTTAAAAATATATAGCTGAGAGAAAAACACTAGTATCTTCAAGTTCATAATTAATTGCACAAATTTTTTACTTTGATATCAGCTGCTTCTTGTGATATATCAGCATTCTTTCCCCTGAGGCGCTGCAGAGAAGATTCAAACTCTCTTACATGACCAATTTTTGCCTGAAGGAATTTACACTCATTACTTTAGCTAATCTATTAATAAATCCTCATGCAATATTAATTCTTAAAAAGTGATAAGCTCTAAAATATATCAGTAAAATTATTTAACAGAAATAGGCCTAAAACCATTAACTTAAGCCAGACTCACCAGCCATCTAGGGGACTCTGGAATGAAACACAGGCCTAGCAGCTGTATTAGACATGGAATAATTCCTGAAAATGTAATTACCAACAAGTCAATATAAATTTTGGGGCTAACTTTGAAGTGTATCAACTATCAACAAGAACATTTCAATAGCAAAAGGTCTATGTGACCTATTATAGCCAATATTCGCCAATTGATCAGAGAACCAATAAGAAATGTAAGCGCCTTTCCCAAACCGATCATCAACTGTAAAACACCACGGTATAGTCAAATGAACAAAGATTTGATGACTGACTGAAATCAATAATGAGATTGCATACTTGGTTAAGAGATGTAAACGCTCCCCTTTTATTCTTAGGGGTAATTTCAGCAATATATACAGGTACCTGCAAGGAAATAGTTTACTGATTCCACTGTTTATTGTCTGGCTAGCAGAACCAAATTAGAAAGTTAAGGCTAACTACAATTACCACATAAGAAAGAAGCCCAATTCCACATCCCAGTGAAAATCTTCCTAAGTCGAGCCAAAAAACATCCTGTTGCAGGCACTCAACTCTTTTTTATGTATCATTAATTAAGTTAAAAAAGAAAAAAGAACACTTTAATTTAACAAAAGAAGCCCATTAACTCAGTTCGAGCCATGATTTTCAATGTGCTTTTTTCTGTTTCAGAATTAAATTAAAACTGAAGAAATAGATGAAAATATAAAACCTTAGCGAATATGATTGCCAGCCACCCCAAGATGCAGAATATTTCTGAAACTCTCATGGCCTATTCAACAATGATCAAATAATTAACTGTTGAATTTAGATAAATGTTTGAAATTGAAAATTTACACTTAAATAATGAAAAATATAACTGCAACCTAAACACTTACACCTCTACGGCCAATTAGATCAGCTATCCTCCCACTTATTACTGCACCTAACATTGCTCCAATTGTTAATATTGAACCAAAAACTGAATACTGCACCAAAGAGGAAATATATTGATTCAGTTAACATTTCATAGTTATGTGTGTTTAAATCCTACCACTGAGTAAATTTAAACATAAGTTAATTTTATTTCAATCGTTATAGTAAATTAAATAAGTCTAAAACCCATTTCCCATTTCCCATGCATAAGGTGCTATTCATGGAAAAGATTTGCTATTTTACTTTAGTCTCACCCACCAGCAAGCAATATACTAAGAAGTTTAGGTGAAACTTACAAGTATGAACAAAATAGTTATCCATATGCAACAAAAAAAAAAAAAAATTATGATTGAGCATTTGGAATTTGTTATCGTGCCTATTTTTTATGGTTTTACACATGAATCTCAAATTTAAATTCATAATAATGTTAACTGATCACCTATCCAAACAGACCCTTACATTATTTGAATTGGTGACATAAATGCCAAAAGTTTAATAAAAATTATTGGAACTTATTACCTCCACCATGGTAAGGCCAAGATCATCCAATATGCCAGTCTCAGCTGGGGATGAATACCCCACCTGCACATCAATTAACACATTCAGTATCAGTCCCCAGTGAAAAGCATACTGAAATTTATCCAAAGGAATTATCCTGTTCTGACCAATCTTAGATATTTTGAGCTCAAAACACAAAACATAGTAACTTACTGCAGTTCCAAAAACATAGGACCCACAAACAGCAATTGAAGTGCTGAAGACCAACAAAGAAGTGATGGAAGAGGAATGTTGTGTGTATTCAGCATCAACTAGTGACCTTGTTATTTCTCCTCCTTCCATTAATTTAATTCTTCTTCTTAATCTAATGCATGGATCCTTTTATGCTTATCAATTTTATTTTATTTTATTATTATTATTATTTTTTTTTGCCTTAAATCAGGTAAAAAGGACTTGGGATTAGAGAGTGAACGTATGAGGTTGTATACTTAATTAGAATAATAAATTATAATACCATTTCAACAAACTTCTGTGTAGAAGGTGGACACAACTACAAGTCAAAATCTTGGCCATGAATTTTTTATATCCAGTTTTTTTGTTTTTTAATTATTCAGAATCACATCACCATCATCATATTCTTCTTCTTTATTCGGCACAACCAATAAGCTTTAGCTTTCAGCTGTTTTCAGCAAAAAAACGACATGTCGTAAAGGAACCAATTGACCTTGGTACCTTACTGTTACACACATTCACATCTACGCTGCTCCTTCGAATCTCCATGGCATTTGGGGTTTGTAGCAACTACCAAAATGGAAATAGGAATTAGGGTTTTGCTCTGTCGTAAGTAACGCATGATCTGTTTTCTCTGTAAACGGCTAGCAATCCTTTGTTTTTGTGGAGACGGGAATATCTAACGCAGAAAAAGGACTATCGTTTAAATGGAAGTTGCTTGCCGTTTAACACAATAAACTTCAATTCGACGACGGCACCTAAAAAGCACTCTGTCGTTTTTATTAGGGTGACAATTTTAAAAAATATACAGGGAGAAATAAAACCCTCTTAATGCCGTTTATCTACCTCAGTTCTCCTTTTTTTTTTTTTTTAATAGTATTTTACCCATTGTTTTAATTTATTATTATTATTAAATAAAATAATCCAAATCTACTAATCTCTGTCTTTGCCAACTAATCCAAAACCTTATA
Source organism: Vernicia montana (assembly GCA_949750685.1). Lineage (NCBI taxonomy): Eukaryota > Viridiplantae > Streptophyta > Magnoliopsida > Malpighiales > Euphorbiaceae > Vernicia > Vernicia montana. The sequence continues at coordinate 6,123 of CATKHJ010622277.1, forward strand.
ACATTTCAATCCAAAACTATATTAAGATTTCAATTAAATTTTTATCTTAATATTATCATGTATGTTCTTATATAACATGATTCATATGTACTTTCTATTAATTTTGTATAAGTTTAAAGGAAAAATATATTATAAATTAATCAGTAGATGTCCTTGTTTATTGATATATAAATATATGTCCATAAATATATACAATTAAGTTTAGAATTTATTAAACTTCACACTGTTAATTAAAATATTAAATTACCATTTAATTATTTTGAAATCAATTAAAATTCAAATTATGGAATTGGATGATGAGACTTAAAATTATATAGACAAGTAAGAGAGAGAAAAATAATAATAATAACATAACATTAATTCTTAAAGGGTATTTTTTTCCTTTTCTACTTTGATATATTGTGGAGCTCAAAATACACTATAAAAGTAACTCACTCTCAGCCTCCCTAATCTTCTTCTCCTATATAAAACCAAGGATGTTTTTGTATTAAACTAATTTACAGAAGCTTGAATCTCTTCCAGGGTTCGGCCTTTCGTTTCTGGAACTAGTTTGGCAATGAAAAAGATAGAGCAGACACAAACACAAGCATACAAGAAGAATGTACCTGAAATATCACACAACCAACAACATTTAATAAGCTATGGCACCAAACTTTAACACATTTGTTCAATAATCAGTTGTAAAAGGAACTTAGCTTACCATAAGAATTCCATTCCATAAGAAAATTGAAAGTGAAGGATATAAACCAAGAACCAAACCAGTTTATCAATGTCACCAAGCTGCCTGCAATTCCCTTTAGATGCAGTGGGAATAGCTTTAATCCAAACAGGGCAGAGTTGCATATTAGAGACAATTCTTAATCTATTTTAATAACTAAACCAATTATAGATCAGGGTTTTACCTCAGACATTAGAACCCAAGGAATTCCTCCCATTCCTATTGAAAAGGAAGCTATGTAAAGCTGAAATTAAGAAAAAAAAAAAGTCACTTTGTTATTGTGGAAATGAAATGAACCATTTCCTAGTTTCAGGTCTATGAGGATACCATAACACCAGAGATTGCAAGGATTGGAACCAAGTCAATAGCCAAATGGTGTGCCTAATGAAGAAATTGCAATGTGTTAGGACTAATTAAGACCTCTATGGAGACTTAAATACAAATTATCACATGTAAGCTTTATGGTGATTACCTTTAAAAAGAAGGAAGTTCCAATTAGTAGATTTCCCAGAAGCAACCCACATGCAGAAACCTGAAATGGAATGATAGCAGTTAAGCATAATTAAGAAGTTCAGTTCTTTTACTATCTTCTTATGAGCTATATGGAAATTCGAAAATAAGCAGTCTCTAAGGTGCCTACCATTAAGAGGGGTCTTCTCCCAGTTCTATCGATTAAAGTTGTTAGAAAGGCAGTGAGTATGACCTGTAGACCAGAGTAAAGAATACTTCCAACACTTGGGGAGACACCTGGGTCATAAAGGAATATAAAATTAGTGAATAAAACAGGAATTTCATCACGCATACGTGTACATTTGTATGTTCAAGCAATTAGTGCACCTGCTGATATAAAAATTTGGTCAGCATAGAATATAATTCCATTAATGCCACAAAATTGCTGAAACACCATCAATCCAACTCCAACCTATAGTTCAAATGTTGAATAAGAGAAAAGATGTACAGAAGAAACCTTTTACATCAAAAGGAAAATCATTTGCATCGAAAATAAATTCCAGCAAAATGCAAGATGCTTACAATGACAAAGCGAATGTTTCTTCTGTGAAACAAGTCTGATATAGTTGCTTTTGGGAGTCGTCGAAGATGGGCTAAGGAATCCTGTGAGTCAAAAATATATCCTTTAGCTTTTGCTTAACTAAATGTTATTGAAGAGAAGCTAATAAAAACAACAGAAATCGTGTCAGCAAAATTAATAAAGTGCAAAAGATAGTTTTACTTGAATTTCAGTCTTCTCTCCAGAAATGTCAGCCTTAGCTCCCCTAAGTTTTTGTAGCGAGGCTTCAAACTCGTGCTTATGACCCACCATTGCCTGTGGCATTATTAATATATATAATAATGGCTAGATGACAGAAGAAAATATCAAAACACTAGAGATTCAGTCTATTATCAAGAAAATAGTTATTACCAGCCATCTTGGGGACTCTGGAATGAAGCAAAGACCAACAAGCATAACCAGGCATGGTATATTTCCTATAAGCAGTAAGCAAACACAAGTAAACCTTATAGTCAAGTATTGCATGAGCAAGCTTTCTTGTAACTTTCAAATCTTAATTGATTGAGATGATGCTATATTGGAAGGAATAAACCTATCTGAACTTGAACATTTTTGGAAAACATGCTCTCAAAAGGGTAGATCATTTGATGAAAGTATATATGTTCAATAATTTCAGAAAGAGATAATGGAAGTAATGAGTTTCAATCTTTCAAACCAAAAAAGAAGACAAAAATGTGTAGTTGCCATCTAAAAAGGAAGAAATACTTTGATCAATGTATGAAATTATTTGACGAAGCAGAGTATAGGAAATTATTGAAAGCATACTGACAGTACCTGTTAGTGCAAGTATCCTCCATTTTACAAATGCACCTATTAAATAGATTACCAATATCCCAAAAACAATAAAGAACTGCAGAGTCGGAAATTTGAAAGAAAAGGCAATTAGAGGCTTGATCAATTATAGCATAATATGTTAAGAAAGAATGACTTCTGATTCAACCAAGAAACCAGTTTATTGATCATTTTCAAACAGTTGAAGCAATTTCAATGCAAAATAGTTAATGGATTTGCAACTAGGCTATGAAAACATTTGAACTGCCTTAGAAGTCATTCCAGAAGAAAATAAAGGATTAGCCCTAAAAGACTGTCAATGAGCCTTACACCTGATTTGCAGATGCTAGTGCTCCTCTAAGATCTTTAGGAGTAATCTCAGCTATGAATACAGGTACCTAATCCATTTGAAAGAGAGAGAGGCTTAAGTCCGAATTTGCATATCCTTGGTAAACATTAGTCGAATAAAGCTACAGAGAAACAAAATCATCATACCACATAAGAAAGAATGCCAATGCCATACCCTGTTAAAAATCTCCCAAAATCCAGGAAAAGAGATCCCTGCCAAGAAAAATCATACTTTCAAAACTTGAAGTGCATTACATCAAAGAATTAGCTAAAAGGCAGAAATAAATATCACTAACTTGAGACAAGTAGATTGCAATCCATCCTGCTATGCAGATAATAGATGAAAACCTCATAGCCTGTAACACAAATAAAGTATCTCAAGTTTGAGAACAGACTATATGCTTTATTCATATGATCTTCAACAGGGCATCTGCCCCTCCTTTTCATACCCCTTTCCGGCCAATGAAATCAGCAATTCGGCCACTTGTGATTGCACCAATCATAGCACCAATATTTAAGATGGACCCAAAGACCGAGTACTGTAAAAATGGAAATATCTTTACCCATAAAGAATCCATTATCACATTAGCATAATTTATACTGTGAATTAATCAGGTTTTACAATGTTACCTCAGAGTAGGACAAGCTAAGATCATTCATAATACCTAATTGGGTTGGCGCAGAGTAACCCACCTGCAAATTCATAACCTTAACTAGAATCAGTCTTTGCTTCAATGAAAAATGGAATTAAACAAAATGGGTTTTCACCTATTTTTTCAATATCATAAAGTCAGAGAAAAAGCAAATCCTTTTAAGATAAATAACCAATAAAATTTATCTACTTACACAACAGCCGAACACGAAAGACCCACAAACTGCAATGGCGGTGCTGAGAAGAACCATCCACAAACTCTGATCATGATTTTGCTGAGTCCCCTTCTTTTCCCCAAAAAATGGCTCCTCCAAGCTGCCTTGACGGTTCTCTACATCTTCAGAGACGGCCATTTCTCTTTCTTTTTCCTCTCTTTATATTTATATTTCAAGTGTTAAATTTCCAGGAAACTTTTAGAGCAGTTTATATGTAAAGATTACTATTTTTTTTTAAAGATCATCCACACCTTGTCTATTTTTTAGGTGGTTATCGTCTGGATTAAAATTCAAAACTGATTAGTGGCAATATGGTTATCCCAATGAGAACCATAAAATCCAAAAAATTTAATGTATAAAGATTACTATTTTTTTTTAAAGATCATCCACACCTTGTCTATTTTTTAGGTGGTTATTGTCTGGATTAAAATTCAAAACTGATTAGTGGCAATATGGTTATCCCAATGAGAACCATAAAATCCAAAAAATTTAAAATAATTTTGTGAGAAAATCTTACAGGATATATATATATATATATATATATATATATATATATATATATATATATATATATATCAATTTTAACGGAACACTCCAAGCTCGTGATATATATATATATATATATATCAATTTTAACGGATCACTCCAAGCGAGCTACGAACTCGCCTAAAAACATCATGTCGCCCAAATGTAGATCCTCGTGACCATATCGCCTAAATAAAGATCGTTCAAGTCACAAATCATCCGTATAGATTATTACATCTGCATACGAATGATCCTTAATTTCAGTTATAATTTTCTATTATGTTATTCACCTCTTAAATAATAGGAGACCATTATCCTACTACACAGACACTTAGTGATTCTATTTTTCAATGACTTGTTCCCCAAGACAGTCTCCTATAAAAGTTTTTAGAGGCTTCATGTTTTAGGTGATGCATATTTAAACACGAAAAAGCTTTTTATTTCCTTGGAAAAGAACTACTTACTGACTTTAGCATCGGAGAATTCGCTCAGGCTATTCGTCAGACCTCTCTAACTTTATTTTGTAGGTTCAACTAGTTCGGCATCTCTTTGACTCACATCATTTGGTGCGGTGAGCATGAAACACGCTTTTAAATTCCCAATTTGAATCTTTCATTCACTCTCCATGGATCCCAGTTCTAGTAAGAGTGGTTTGGGCTTTAACCTTTTCCCTTTGCATTATGAGAATGAGGACACCCAACAAGAAAACCGTCAAATTCCTTCAGCAATATCCAACTTAAATAAACCCCCTCCAGACTTGAACAGTCCAGCAATCGTGCAATTACTCTTTAATGCCTTCATAGAATTCACTAACCAGATAAAAGAACTAAAACTGGTCATAACCCAGCAACCTCAAACAACCATCCCATCAACTCCACAATCTGGTTCGGGAATTGGAGAGAAAGGAAAGCAAATTGCTGTAGCACATCGCCTCAATGATACTTCTTAGGCAGTTCCCTTTGAGGGTTTAGATAGAATTGTTCAGGTTGACCACGATGAACCTTGGTCTAATGGAGAGCTTGATGACAAAGATAGCCTTGCGAGGCTAGAGAAGAAGATTCGCGAGATCGTGGACAAGATTGGCATTAGGGTGAATGAGATGAACTTTACCCTATGAACAAATTCTCCTTTTTTCTTTTTATGTCGACGGAACCACTTACCCTAAAAGCCATGTACACAAGTACTGAACCATGATCAATGCCCAAATACATTTAGACCATGTCCTATGCAAGCTCTTCCCAACAACACTTATAGGCCTCGCCCAAAACTGGTACTAGACCTTACCTGCAAAATATGTTACATCATTTCCACAACTCTCCAACCTTTTCCAAGATAGGTTCATAGCCTCTATCATACCCAAAAAGATATCTACAGACCTACTTATTGTAGTTCGAAAGGAGGGAGAGAATCTTTGAAAGTATGTAGAACGCTTCAACAGATAAGCGATCCATATTGAAGATCTAAACAGAGATATCACCTACACGGCGATGTTGAATGGAACCTCAAATCATGATTTGAGGAAAGAATTACTGTCTAGTCCCTCGCGGACCATATCAGCTTTGATGGCAGTTGCACAGACACATATTCGAATTGATGATGGAATGAGTGATTTTGACTAGAGACATAAAAAGAAAAAAGGAGGCTCATCCAGAGGACAAGGAGATTGCCAAGGCGATCATCAGTTTCAATCCAGGGGGTACAATGAGGGGGAAAGCAGGAGAAATTATGGGTCATATAGAAGGGATAAGCAATTTACCCCCCTATCTGCAGCTATAACACATGTGTTGATGTAGATAAAAGACACATGTGAAAGAGTTCAATGGCCTAGAAAGATGAGCAACTCCTCAGCAGGTAGGAGAGACAATAACAAATATTGTCAGTTCCACAGAGACAAGGGATATGACACTAAAGACTGCTGGCACTTGAAGGAAGAAATCGAGAAGTTGATACAGAAATGTGTACCAAGGATCAGGTGATTTGTTCGCTAAGATAGAGATAGGGAACCATGAGGCATATCTCGTGAGAGGACCGAACCTCAGGAACCCGAATAGAAAAAAACATAAAAAAGATATATCGGGTGAAATACACATTATAGTTGGGGGAAGTTCAGGAGAAAACAATTCAACTAAGAGGAAGCTTGCTGTGAGAGAGGTGTATTTGGCCAGCACATCAAGAGTGTCAAAAAAACATTCGGTCCTATTACTTTCTCAGAGGAAGATAAAGGCAAGGTGACCGCTCCTCACAATGACGCCATGGTCATTTTGGGATACCTGACCAATTTTCTGGTTAGAATTGGTGGACGATGGAAGTTCAGTTAATATGATCACATTCGTCATTTTTAAAATGATGGGACTCTCAGAGAAGAGTCTGAAACCTATAACGACCCTTCTGGTAGGATTAGGAGGAAAGGCTGTGTCAGTGGAAGGATCGGTAATGTTGGATGTGGAGCTCGGAGATGGTGACGTAACAAAGGAAATCAAGGCAGAGTTCATGGTAGTTGATATTCCTTTTGCTTACAATGTCATTATTGGGCGACCAATACTCTATGACATTTGTGCGGTAACCTTCATAAGATACTTAACAATAAAGATCCTCACATCTAGGGGAGTGTCAGTGATAAAGGTTGTCAAGAAACCGCAAGGAAGACCTACTTTAATGCTTTAAAATGGGTCTTCCCAACTTTGCAGATCGAGCAGCTAGAGGGCTCAGACATAAGAGATAAGGCTGAATCGGGGGGAGAAACAGTAAATATAGGGATAGAAGTTGGAAAGGAGATTCAGATTGGGGCCCCACTGATTGAAGAAGTTAGAATAGAGATCTCCCGAGTATTAAGAGAGAATCCTAACTCTTTTGCATAGGATACTCAAGACTTAGCAAGTGTGAGTATGGAAGTGATCACCCATAAATTCAACATTGATCCAGTGGTTAGGCCAGTAGTTCAAAAAAAGAGGAAACATTCCACAGAAAGACAGATCGCCCAGTCTGAATTATATATCAAAGGTTTGATTCCGAGTCCTTAATTTGGAATTGGTAGGGGGACATGTAATGTATATCAATCTGAACGGATCACTCCAAGTGAGCTACGAGCTAGCCCAAACACCAGGTCACCCAAATGTATATTCTAGAGGCCAGACCGCCCAGATAAGGATCGCCTAAGTCGCAGGTCATCTGTGTAGATTACTAGATCTGCATATGGATAATCCTTGATTTCAGTTATGGTTTCTTACCACGTTCTCCACCTCCTAAAGAATAGGAGGCCATTATCTCACTACTCAAACACTTAGTGGTCCTATTTTTTAGAGACTTACTTTTCAAGACAGTTTCTTATAAAAGCTTTCAGAGGCTTTTATGTTTTAGGTGACACATATTTAAATACAAAAAAACTTTCTATTTTTTTGGAAAAGAATTACTTATTGACTTTAGTATCAAAGAGTTTGCCTAGACGATTCGTCTGACCTTTCTAACTTTGTTTTGTAGGTTCAACCAGTTCGGCATCTCTTTGACTCACATCAAGTATGTTATCGAATAGTAAAAACCCAATAATCATTGCTAATGCTGTCTAGTTTCATATACAAACATGTAACATCGGATAGGATTAAGCCTCAAATGATGTTGGATATGAGTCAAGGTGCTATGTTCTTAGCTGCCAATAATTTTATAAAATGAAATTTTGTATTAATGGCTAGAGATTTTATTTTATTTTATTTTGTTATTTTAAGGTATTATCCACACAAAATTTGATATTTAATTAATTTGGCATATATAAATAATGAACTATTAAAACAAGTAAAATGATATTTTATTGATTTTTGACCATTGACCAGTCAAAATTATTCTGTAATTAATGCATTAAAATTATAGTATTTTATATTTTATTTATTAATATGCTTGTCAACTAATAATTGCAATTACTTCCATATAAGTTTCTTTTTATAAAAGGAAAGACTCAATTGTTGTTTATAAATCATTAAAATTAAAATTTTTGAACTAAACAAATGCATTGGCAAAAAAAAACTAAACAAATGAAATTAAAACTAAAATTTTTCACTTTCAAACATGACTTTTCTTGCGGGAAAATTTAGAAATTAACGGTCGTCTGTCTAGCAAAAGACCAAAAGTTAGAGAATGATGCTAATATGGCCAAAGTTATAAATATGACTCTCTTTTTTGAGTTGATGTTTAAATAAATCTTTAATATTTTTTTTTTGTCTCATTAGACCCTTGATCTTTTCAAAATGATACATATAAAACTCTCTCATTTGGGCTGATATTTAAGTGAGTCCTTAATATTTTTTTTTGTCCCATTATACCCTTAATCTTTTTAAAATAGTACATATAAAACCTTCCATGCATAATTTAGGATTTTTGTCAAGTGATATTAAAAATAAAAAATTAATATCTATGCACCTACGTATTAATTTTTATTTTTGTATAAATATTTTTTAAACTATTTAGAGAAAATTTAATATTTGTGAAATTTAAAGTTAATAA
>CATKHJ010622289.1:0-18256 GCA_949750685.1 Vernicia montana
TTTAAAATAAAGTCATGCAAAAAGTACCAAAAATCAATTACGCATAATTAAATAAGGCAACTATTAATCAAGTTCATGCATATTCCTTTAATTTAAAATGAGTAAATAGTTCATAAACTAAATACTTAAAAATAAATATAATAGTAAAAGCCACCAATTATTCTAAGGTTTAATAAGTCTCAATTATTAACCAAAGAACAAACTAAGGATAATACTCTATATATTAATAAGAGGAATGCTAGCAACACTCTCTTTAAACAATTGCTATTTTATTGGTCCATGTCATCTAACTTTTCAACCTAAAAATTTATTACCTATTCAATAAGTTAAGCCAATAAAATTAATTTTCAATTTCTCTCTCCTTTTAATGCAGTAGAAAATAATAAATAATTTTTTTTTATGATTAATGAAAAGTCACTCTTTATAATTGCAATAAATTAAAGTTTGTGAAGAACTCAAATTTTATTAAGATAATCTAAATGTGATCCTCTTAATTATTTTATTTAAGATATATTTTTTAATTTTTTAAAAATAAATAATATATTATATCAATTTTCACTATGATTATTTATTTTATTTATAAAATAAAATAAATATTAGATTATCTATTTTATTTATAATAATTTATTATCTTGAAAGCTAAAATGTTTATTTGATTGATATTAATATAAAATTAATATGCATTAATTAATTATCTACTTTGTATAAAATAAAAAAAAGGAAAAAATTAATATGGAAATTAACGTAAGAAAAAGGGAATTTTTTTTTTTTTTTTTTTGGGGCTGTCAGTTGACTACTTGGATTTAAGCACAGTGTTCATCGTTCCATCACCTACTGCGCCTAGCAGCAAAAAGGAATTTTTTTTTTGTACTGAAGGAAAATTTTTTAATTGATGGTTAATTAAAATATTTTTATGATATAAAATCTAACTTTGAAAATATTAATTGTAATGATAATCTTGTCAAATAAAAATTTTGGTTCGATTTTAATTAATTAATTAATTTTTATTTGAATATTTTGGTTCTGTTTTAATATTTTTATTTGAATTAATTAATTGATTAATTTTTTCTGCTAGGCTCAATATTAATTAATTAATAAATTAGGAATTTTATATTTATTAATTTTGAAATTAAATTGGGAAGAAAGATTTTTCAAAAAATCAGAAACGGACAATAAGCACGTGGTCATATTTTACTTTAAATTAAATTATTTTTTTAATCTTAAATTAAATTGTTAAAAATGCTATTATTCACCTAAAAAATAAAAAACCCTATATTAAATTGTTAAAAATAAAAAAAATATTATTATTCATAGAAAAAAAAATAATGTCTTCAAAATTAAAGTTAAAATTAAAGCATTGAATTTAAGTCATGATAATTTTTATATGTGAAAGAAATTTACGTTTTTGTTAGTAATTAATAACATATAAGTTTATTTTACTCTTATTTATTAAGAGAGAGAATATAAAATTAGGTTAACTTCTTAAATAGATAGCAAGTTTTTAAATTGAAAAGTTAGATAATGTGGACCAATATAATAGTAATTGTTTAAAAAAATGTTGAAGAAAGAGTGTTGCTAGCATTCCTGATATATATATATATATATATATATATATATATATATATATATATATATAACCTAAGAGTTGCTAAGAAATTTTTTTATCATATGTCAAGTAATTTTTTCAAAAATTAAATTTATATGAAATCATCTCATTAATTTTTTTTTTTTCATGTTGTTGTATTTTTGTATCTCTCAATTAAAAATATATAGAGACTATTATATATAATATCTTTTTATTCTTTTTCAATTGAACCATATATAAATTTGGTCCATATTACATTTTTTTTATATTAATATTTAAAATTATCGAAATATAATTTTTAAATTTAATAAATAATAATAATAGTTTTTTTTTGCACTAAATAATAATAGTTCATTTATGTTGAAAAAATTAAATAAAAATTATTATAAAAAATTCTCGTAAAACGTGAACCTACGAGTCACGACTATATATATATATATAGACCAAGGTTGGATTCCGCAAAAAAAAATAAAAAATAAAAAATAATCCAATTTAATTTCCCTAAATGACTTATTTAAATTTGTAAAAATTAATCTTAAACCCTAATTAATTAAGTTCTAAAGCCCTAAATTAAAAGCAGAAAGTTAATAGTATTAAATATTTTCTTTTTATATTTTTTATATTTGGCAAAAAAAAAAAAATTTCTTTTTATATTTTTTAAAAGCCAAACAAATAAAACCCTAAAATCACAAACTCAGCCGCTGCTCTGAAACTCTTTCACCCCTCGGTGTCAGTTCTCGTTCTCTCTTACCGATTTCTTGTTCTTCCTCCTCTATTCAGGATTTCAGGTTAGTACAAGCTTTACCTCTTTTTTTTTTTTTTTTTGCCCGTTAAAGTTCCGATTTTCAACTTTTTTTTTTTAATTTGTCATTTTTTTTAATCTGCCATTTTTTAATTTTTAATTTTTCAATTTGTTCTTTTAATCTGTTGTTTTATTTTTATCTGCCATTTTGAATGTTCCATTTTTTTTTTTTTAACTTGGACCATTTGTTCGTAGTTTCTGAGCAACCAAACAGAAACCATTCATTTTTTTTTTTATTAATTTTTTGTGATTTCTGTGGAGTGAGAGATTTTGTATATTGGGTGTGAATAGGAAGACAATAATAATGGCAGAAGAGGAGGCAAAGTCGTTGGCTTATATACCTGAAATTATATTGAAGAAAAGAAAACACAAGGAAGAATCTTTAGCAATTACAAGGAAAACCCAATTGGAGTCTGGAAAATATGGAGGGAAGAAAAGGAAGATGGACGAAATCAAAAGGCCTGAGCAATTTATCAAGGAGTTCAGGGCTAAGGTAAATGCTCAAATGGGTTTCTATCAATTGAGTTTAGTGTTATTTTGTGCTCATTACTAATATAGATGTAGTTAAACGAGATAAGAACTAATAGTTATTCCTTTTATGTATGAAGATGATTTAACTTTAAGCCTATTATTGAGTGTTTTAAATGCGATTCGGCTTGTGTCTCTGATTTATTTCCTATCTCTATTCATTTGTATATGTGTGTTTGTATATGTGTAAATGAGTATATATTCTGAAGTGCAAAATGCAATGGAAGGGTATTTTTGGATTATATTATGTATGTCAATGGAAGGGTGTTTCTGGATCATTTATATTATGTATGTATTCTCTTTCTTTGTGGAATTGGAAACCAGAATATTATCTGGGGATAAAGGTTGCGCGCTTCTGGGCATGCTCGTATCCTCTGTTGTCTGACACAACCATTTCAGACCTTGGGTTTTTATATGTAGCATGTAGCCCTAAATCATTGTTATGAAGTATTTTAAAACCATAGAGAAAATAGCTTAGTCAGTCCCACCCATCTTGTCCTAGGGTTGCGTCCATAGTATTTGAAATCCCTTTGATAAAATCTAACAAATTATCATGAATTAATCATTAATGTTTAACTTATGCTGCTTAATATTTTGTGAGATGGTGCCTTTTCCTGGTATGCATTTCATATCACATTCCCAAGTTTGTGTGGAACTTGATGGGTTTTTTTTTTTTACTAATATTATTAACATGCAATTCTCAACTAGGAATTGGACCTCATTCGAATGAAACAGAGGGCAAAAAGGCCAAAATCAGCATCTCTAACACCAAAGTCGAAGCTTTTATTTATCATTCGCATACAGGGGTATGCATACTTTTTGAACTTTTAGTACAACAGTTTCCTTCAATATTTCTTGTGTCTATTCTTTTGATATATCCATTTTTTCAGTAAAAATGATATGCACCCAAGAACAAGGAAGATTTTATACAATCTGAAATTAAGGAGAACCTTTCATGGTGTTTTCATGAAGGCAAGTGCTGGAGTATTGGAACTGCTGCAAAAGGTGGAGCCATATGTTACATTTGGGTAGGAAGCTCAAACCTTCATTCTTACATTATATGCCTAATATAATATCTAAATACAAGTGGGGGATGATAGAGAAATTTAGTAGGAACTTTTATATAAGTTTATGATTTTCATCAAATGTTCTATAATATATTCAAGTTAACTAGCTTGGATAATCTTGCATTACTATTGACAATGTTGCAAAATGCTGTAGAAGGTTCTTTTAGTTCTTTTTAGGCATATTGTTAAACATAATGTTAATAATTGTTACAATGGGCTAATTAAATTGTTCTAGCCATACCGTAAAAATGTTATCATTTGTGAGATCATTATTCCAATGTTGCTCATTCTGCACTTGTTTTTCCTATTAGTGTAATTTTGATAAGTTAATTCTTTGTCCTAACACGATTTTTTTTTTTCCCTAAAGATATCCAAATCTTAAGAATGTGAATGAGCTAATTTACAAGAAGGGTTATGGAAAGCTAAATGGGCAGAGAGTTCCTCTGATAGATAACAACATTATTGAACAGGTATTGAATATAATCCCGTATAACTTTTGACCCCTAAAGTTTTGTAATGTTTGTAAGTTGTAACATTTCCTGCATTTTTTTTGCTTGGCAGGCATTAGGAAAGTATGGCATCCTATGTTTAGAAGATATCATACATGAAATTGCTAATGTGGGTCCACATTTTAAGGAGATTACTAATTTTTTGGGGCCATTTGCACTCAACAAGCCGAAGGGAGGATTGCAGGGGAAGAAAGCACTGTACAAGGATGGAGGGGACTCCGGAAATCGTGAGGATAAAATAAATGATTTAGTTGATAAGATGAATTAACATTGAGAAAATAGGTGTTGTTTAGTGCCCTTCGCCTAATCATTACCTGAGGCATGTAATATCACAGTTAAAGTTACTGCGAGTTGAATTTTGTTACCAGTATAATTAATGTATTTCTTTTGGTTTAGTTTGATTTCTTTGTTGTTTATTCTATTTAGGGTAATATCTTCTATCTCCACTGCACAGATTCTAAAGATTTTTTTTTTTTTTTGTTTTTGATAAATTTGGCTCCAACTAAGACTTAAAAAATCATATGTATGATCTCTGGTTGGGCTAACTCGAAACTTGTTTGATAGCTTTATGTGAGTTTAGGTTGGCATAAATTCGGTCAATATTTTTGAATTTGAACTGAATTTGAGTTAGAGTGAAGTATGGCCTAAACATATATACTATTTTTTAAAATTAATATTTTCTACAGAGTTGCTTTTTTTTTTTTTTTTAAATTTTCTAATTATTATATATATTTCATGATAATCCTGCAAAAAAAACTCCTATAATACTAATTTATGGTATTTATTTATTATTATTTTTATCAATATAGTTGTATTAATATATAAATTTATTTGAGAGTTTCAAATCCATATATAGCAATATCTTCTGCCAATATGTGACAAAAAGTAAGTTTAAGAATTAAATATAATTAGTGTTATCAAACCCGGATTAAACCAGTCGATCCGACCAAATTAACTAGCAACCAGAGCTAAGGCCGGTCCGGGTTAGATAAAAACCAATTCTAACACAAACCCGGTATAAACGCTGTTGAATTTGCCAGAAAACCGATGAATCTATCAACCTAATTCGATTCAACATGGTAAACTAGTTCTATATTTTGAAAATATAAAAAAAAAATGCTTCCACCTTGGCTCGAACCTACATCTAATGGGTTTCAATCTATATTTTGAAATCTGGTCTGATTTTCGAACCGGTGAAAACAGAGAGTTACGGATCAAAAGTTAAACTATAGTCGAACCAAAATTTTAAATAATAATATATATTTATTATATGTTTATTGATATGTATGGGTAACGTACGTTGAATGTTTTGAACGAACATTATAATCATATAGAGAGTAAAATAACGTTCGTTACACATTATGAACACTCATTATGGAAGGTACCGAGTTTATAGGTGATCATGACCGATTTATGGACCATTTTTTAATTGAACCGATTGAATCGACAAGGTCAATCCAAGTTTCAAAACATAGGTTTCAATATTGCTTAACCATTTATACTAAACGTGAATTTATTACTTTGCATCTCCATAATTATATATATAATAAAATTTTATTTTGATTATTTTTTCACAATTTCTTTTAGTAACAATAAAATTTATCCCTCTCAAATTATTTTTTTACATTTATAAAAATTATTCTAATTTAATTTACATTAATATATATATAATACTTATAATTTAGAATTATATTTTGACTATTCTTACTATTATGCAACATTAATATTGTGAAATTTTAAATTTAAATAATTAATTTACATGAAATTATTGTTTTGAAATTTAATTAATGTGATTTTAATAATTAACATATAAATTTGAATAAAAATACTAATTTTAATTTTTTTATGATTACTAAGAAAAATTTATTAAGTCATGTATTTTTTATAATATTCAATATTTATTTAATTTCAGTTCGATTTCGGTTCAATTTCTGACTTATAACCCACTATTTTTATCGATTCAAAGGTCGGATAAGTATGGAAATAATGGATATAATAAATAAAAAATTGTAAACGAACTATGAGGGGGAAAAGACAATTATATTTTGACCAACTTTCGAAAATGGTTTGGAATACTTGCCATTTTTATTTTATGTTTCTGTTGTTAGATATTATTGCTCTGAAGTTTTGCTTAGCTAATAGTCTCTTTAGTGTTGCCCAAAATTTAAACCTAAGGGTTAGCCTGATTGGTAGGGAAGTTTACTCATCTTTTTATGAGTTTGATTTTCAGGGTCAACACCCAGAATATAATTCCTAAATGTATAGGTCAAGCGTGGGGGGTGCGCCCTTAGACTCGTCCAAAGAGAGGACTTAATCTCGGTTGACACGTAAGCTGGCCCGAGGATACTCTTGATCGATTGAACCAAAAAAAAGAAAAAAAATTTAAAGTTATTGTACACTGAATTTTCTTTATCATTCCATTACTTGCGATCAGCACATGCTTGCCCAAATGTACAAACACACAATCTATGAGCAATCAAATTACAGTTTAAATCTTCTCCGGTCATTCTACATCATGTAACTCGAAAATTTATTACTGTGTTTTCAAATATAGTCTTTGTATACTTACAATTAATCATGTAACTCGAAAACAAGTAATGTTATTAATGGCTACAACAGGAGTTTAATAGTAAAGGAAATATAAGTTCTTAATTTTCGTGTCAAAACAAAAGTGAATTATTATTTATAAACAGAGTGAGTATATGTTTACACAATTATACTTGTCAAATTTTATGGACTCTAACAACCCGTTTGATTTAAAAATTCATAATTTTTAGGATTAGTTTTAATTCTAAACTTAATTGCTTATAATAAACCTTGTTTGATAGAAACATTTTAACCCATAGTATTTATTAATTCTTTTTTTTGTAATCCTATATTTAGTAGGATAATTTAACCAATGAGATAAATCATTAAAATAATCAAGTTACCTAAACACTCTTTGCCCTATATATAAATTGTGTTTCCCTAATATCTTCTTCTTTTCTCAAAAAGTCTTCTCATCTAGTCTGCACCGATCTTTAGCTTGAATCACCATTTTTGCTCACAGGTATGAATTCATTTTTATAATATTATTTTTTTTTTATGTTAATTATTATCAAATGATTTATTTTATTAGATGTTCTTAAAATATTTCAAAGCTTTGGAGTTAGGATTTGTGCTTTTTTAGAATTTCTTTTATTATTATTGTTGTTATTTTTGGTAAATTTATTATTTTTTCTAGGGTGAACGATAAAATAAGCTAGACAATTGATAAATAAATTTAAAAATTAAGACTATTTTTAAGAAATAAAGTAAAAAATAAGGTTATTTTAGGGATTAAAATTTTATAAATCATAGGATTAGTAATCCTACTGAAGATGACTTGCTAAAAACATGATGGCTAGATTTTAGATAAGACTGATCTTATGTGTTAGTTAAGCCTTTGAAATTATTAAACCTAACATATATTATATGTACTAAATATAGTGTTATTTACTAATACCGTGTCTTAGTTAAGTAGTCCTATAAATCAAACAGACTGTATAAGTCAAGATAAGTCAAAGTCAAAGTTAAATTATGGTAAAGGTAAGAGCTTATAATAAGTTGAACTTTATAATATAAAATTGCTTAAGTCATTTTGAATGTAAATTGAAGTTCAACACATTTATATGTATTAGTGATGAGTTTTAAGACAATTGAGTAAAATTTACTACCAAAATACTTGGTTTCTAAAAATCATTTTAAAAAATATACTTATAATTGTTAATTTAAATAGGTAAGATATAAATGTTAATTCATTGAAAAAAAAAATTCAAGATTAATTAAATGTACTTTTAGTTTACTTGCAATATAAATCTCTTTGTTTTGATTAATTCATGGTATTCTATATTTAAAATTTGTGTACTACTCTTTATTTTTTTTATAAGTTAATTATATTAAATATTAAATATACTATGTATTTAAAATAATAATAAAACATATATCTATTATCATATTGCATTAAAATATATCTCGATTTATATATTTAAGGCCAAAAGTGTAATTCTCCCTTCAACTTAGCATCGAATAGCAATTTCACCCCTTACTCCAAATAGGTATATTTTCTCCTACACATTGTAAAATCAGCTCAATCAAGCCCAATTAATATTATGTGAGGCACGTGGCATAAACCACCATTAAAAATCATAAAATTAACGTTATGTGGGGACCACGATGTAAGAATGCGGGACCCACAATTTAAATAGAATTAGTTAGGGACTGATACAAAATTTAAAATCCTTAATCGATCATCGATATGAAAAGAGGAAAATTGAGAGCTTTGTTTTTGAGAAACACAAAGTAGGGATTATTGGTGAAGGAGGCGTCTAAAAATAGGGAATAACTTCATCATCCTTTGGTTCCAGGAGGCAAAACAAAAACCAGCTTGAAGCAGTGACCATATACTATAGATGCGTTCTGAGTAGAGATGACAAAACCCGATCTGTCCCGACGGGGAACCCGTCCCCGCCCCGAACCCGACGGGGAATTCCCATCCCGTCTATGGTAATGGGGCGGGGATGGGATTGAGTCTCCCCGCCCCGATCCCCGCCTCGATTTCATAAAATTAATATATATGAATTTTTAATTATAATTTCATATTACATATATATATAAATTATTAGTTTTTTTTAAAATTATATTATTAAGTATTTAATTTATTATTATTATTTAAATATTAATTAATAATATATAAAACTTAACATAAATATGTATAATATTTTTTGTTAAAATATATAAATTATGAAGTTTTAATATTAATAAAATTATAAAAAAATAAATGGGGATTCCCGTCCCTGCCCCCGCACCGCGCTCGCCCCGGACCCGATTTACCCCGCCCTGCCTTTACCCCGACTGTTCATGGGGCGGGGACGAAAATTTCAAAACCCGCCTCGCCCCGCCCCATTGCCATTCCTAGTTCTGAGGGCTCCAATATGGACTTCATGGACAAAAAAAAAAAAAAAAAAATCCTGGGAGAAGATTCTATGGATGCCCAAACTATAGAGTAAGATTCTTAGTAAAATTATTTTCGATTTTTGAACTCGATCTGTGTTATTTATATGAACTTCTTCTTTGAGAGTTGAATACTGGTGAAAATAATGATTAAGTGTTGTTAATGTTTTTTTTTTTTTTTTTTTTTTGTTAAATGATGACTACTATAAGGACGAGGCTATCAGATGCAGGTTCTTTACTTGGATTGATGAGAGAATGACAGTAAGGTCAGTAGATGTGATTAACATGCAAAGAACATAAATAAAGAATATGCAAATTCAGCTAAGAGCTTTGAGAATTAGAGAAGGAAGTGCTTTGCTGAATGATGATGTTAGTGAATGGGCCAGCAAAAATGAAAGCTTAACTGTGGCAGAGGCAACTGAAAGTGTATTGTTGGTGAAATTGCAAAGGAGGGCAACTTTCGTAAGAAATTATTGATCATATCTTGGTTTTGTTTTGTTATTCATATTTTAGCAAATTGTACGTAGAAGATTTTAATCAATGTATGTTGTCTCAAGTTTGAATTTGTTAAAACATAGACTCGATATGAAAATTTTATTTATATATGTTGTTGATGTAATTAAATTATTTCTCAATTAATTTGTAGTCTCATCTCATCAAAAGCTCTAATAACTAACATACTAACTGAATATAGACATAAATTCAATAAGTGGCACTAGGACTTTCATATATCATCAAAGTGTTTAATTTTAATATCCATAACTCAAAATACATACTAACAAGATTCAATTACAAGTGTTTACCCATGTTTGTACAACAAAAAATAGTTATAGACCCCTATCAGTTATATATATAGTATATCACATGATATTTACATCATGCATTGAATAGGATTTCATCTGCTGGAAAACAGATGACAAACTATTCACAAAAAAATACCTTTTTTCCCCTTTAAACTGAAATCTAGTTATAGACATTACATCAATACATCAATATCCATTATATACTATAATATACTCATCCTTCATGATATACTAATATCAAAAAGAACAGAAACCATTATATATTGCAAACATACTCATTCTGCCTCTGATAGTGTAGAAAAGGCCCCTTGCTTGCTGATTTTGCCTCTCTTCTTCTCTCTTATTGCCTTTAGCTACTGTGTTGTCAAACTGGGTGAACCTTTCCAAGTTAATCCAGTAGTCTTGAAAGTTAGCTTCTATGGGATTATGAGGCCATCTTTATCAACTGGTTTGAGGTTAATCTTCCTAGTCCATCTTTATCAATTGGTTTGAGGTTAATCTTTCTAGTCCCATTACCTGACCCATCATCAGTCTGAACCTTCTTGCCTTTACTTGTAATGATTTTTCTCTTATGTGAAATGTAGCTTGTGGGTGTTGATTCAAAAGCAACAACAACATCCAAATCACCTTTATCTATGACTCTCTCCGATGGCAAAGATGGCTGTGATAATTTCAAATTTTTAATTCTTTAGCCAACAAACATTTTATCAAAGTACACATCATATATGAAGGTAATCCCATATGATTATACTTACATTTTATATAGTTCTGCCAATTTTTTCATTGATCATTACACCATACCCAATAGTGGACTTATTCTTGCTCTTTTTGTATTTGTCCCCTAATTCCTTTGCTATTGGTGTGTATTCCTTGTTAGTATTACCAACATTTCTTTGGCTTTTTCTTGATGCTGAAGTGTAGTAAGCATCACTTCCTCTCTTTGTCTTCTTTTTCTTGTTTGTATGTGCCAAATCATCATTCATTTCCTGCTTACAATTAATCCAATAGTGTATAATATGAAAGTAATTTAAGAAATTAGATACATTATTGTAATGCCCTAACTTCCTACCAATAAACATATTAAGTCTAGATAGGATAGACATAATTGTTAAGTATTTTGTTATATGTTTAAGAGGCATGATTAGTATTAGTATTGAGTTTATTACTATATGAAAGTGTAGTTAGAATTTGCAAAATGAAATTTTTTTTTAATAAGAGTATGGAAATGAAACGTGATATGAGATGAGTTTATATGATCAAGTAAATATAAAATAAGAGTTGGGTGTTCATATAATATTCAAATGACTATTAGAAGTTGATTAAGAGGAATAGAATTAAATTTTGATTTGTTATGATTCTAGGATGATTAAATAGGAATGAAGGATATAATTAAAGATAGAGTGGTTACTAGAATTAAAGCTATTAAGTTATTGAAAATCAAATCAAGTAAAGAATATAATAGAGATTAAAGAAAAGAAAAGATGGATAGAATTATATAAGAGAATAATAATAATAATAATAAAAGAAGAGAAGATGGCCGGCCAAGATTGGACTTTTTTGTCCAATTATATTTTGTCAAATTTCATTTCCTTAAACATATCTATAAACCCCAAAATTTCTACACACTTCTACATCTCTCTTCCATTTCTCTACCAAACTTTATTCTTCTCTTTTTCTCTCAACTTCAGGGAAATAAATTTTCTCCATTAAAGAGTTGGTCTTTCATAGCTCATCAAGAAGAATTAAATCAAGATAGAAGGTAAGCCTAATTCTAACCTTATATTTGAGTAATATTTCAATTCTTTTTTGTTAGGGTTTTAGTTAGGCAAAAATTTGCACAAATTATTTCGTAACTTTAAAGAATGAATTAGGAAGAGTTAAAAAAATAAAGTTGTAGATTTTTGTGTTTTATATGTACCATAAAAATTTCAAGTAATTTGGAATTCATTTGATTAGTAAACTAGATAAAAAGTATAAGCTGCTAGGAAACAGTGCATTTTCAGGCAAGATTAAATAAGCTACTGTAATTAATTTCATTGAAGGGGTAAATGATTTTTATTTTTCACAAAATTTGTTATTCAAGTCAAAATACATGTTACCTAGTTTTCATAAAAATTTAAAGTTTAAATAACATGATTTAGTATGGTAAATAGATAACTAAAAACATACTGCTCAAGTTGTCTTAGCATTTGGTAGTTTAAAATTGATTAACTGAATTGGACATCTTAGAGGCAGAATTAGGTTGAGAATAAAACATAAGAAATGTTTATATATATTTTTAGGAAGCACCCATAAAAGTAATTTATAATTTGATGTGCACAGCATCAGATATAATTAAAAGAGTGAAGAAAGGTCAATCTATCTTTGCATAGAAGCAGGGCAAAGTTTAAAAATTCATGATAAATTTTATAGTATAACATTTGATCTAATTTTTGGCTATGTTAGACCCTTTGATGTCTAGTTTCAGTAAAAGAAATAATTAGGTCAATTGGATGTTTCTGTTTCAAGTTATGGCAGAATGAGTCTAAAAAGGTCAATGATGAAATCTGTAACTAATCTTAAAAATGTATATGTATTTCTAATATTTTTAAGTATTAGAGTTCAAATGGAATTAGGAACATTAATAATTTAAGTATAATTGATTAATAATTAAGCTTAGATATATAGTGAAATAATTTATATTTTCTTAATTATTGTAGCTCCTAGAAACGAGTAGAGGGGAGACGAGGAGCGGCAAAATTGCGATCATTTTTTTTGTTTACTCTAAAGAAATAAAGTGCCAAAGTATAATTAAATCAAGGTGAGTGTTAAATATTCTACTATTCTTGCTAATTGTTTCCTTAATGTTTATTCGGTATGATCCCGAAGATTGATATATATAATGTTCCCAATTGAATTTATTATTTGAACCCTAATTATGACAATGTCAGTGAAACTGTTGCTTATTGAATTTCATAAGACATATATGCCCTTTCCTTATTGCTATGACCTAAAAGTAAAAATCCCCCGATTGATGTGGAAAATATTAGAGTGTATGCATACATTACCTGGCAGATAGGGTATAATATCCGGACCCTAGTTAGGAAGGGTTTGCTCCTAGCCGTAAGACCTGATTAGTCTTGCAAGTGTTCAGTGGGCATACTCCAAGAGATGAGCCTCTGTCATTAGTGATATATCAGTGAAGAAGCATTGCTTCCATATAGTAATTTTCATTTAGTGATTGATTTCTGCAGAACCAATACTATTTAATTTGTTGATATATATATTTTCTATCGAACCCATCGTATTGCCAGTGACCTTTATTGTACTCATCGCATTGCCAGTGATCCTTATTGTAACCATTGTATCGCTAGTGACCTCCATTATAAACATTGTACTGCCAATAATCTTATATATACTCATTTGATTAAATTGTAACCAATGTCATTCTTGAGGGCTAACTTTATTATCTAGCCCGCAAGTATGGTAACATATTTTTCACTCATTAAATTTACTCATTAGTGGTTGTTATATTTTTTTTTTCAGGAAGGTAGCAAGTACAAGGCTAATCCTCAATTTCTTTATCTTGGGGATTCTACTGTTCAAAGTAAAGATTTCCTTTTCATGTATATATACATACGTAATATTGTGGTTAACTTCTTAAATGCTCAATGAGATTTGAGATTAGAATGTTTTGAATTATATATATACATAATGTTAATATTCTAAAGTTTGAATGATGACCTGTAATATGTATAGTAATATATATATATTGTAAATCTAAAGTATTAGTGTTATCTAAAGGAACGAATATTTTGAAAATGTATGACTAAGTATGGTATTGAAAATTGTGAATTGTTTGGTTGTAGTGAGGAAATAAGGTGGGATTTGGAAGTATTCTTACTTGCTGGTTGTGATCCTTGAGGTGAATGATATAGTTACATCTGTTATGCTGTCATAAATATATTAGATTGCAAATTTTAATGGGTTCTACGAGTTTAGGTGACCTTAAGTCTTCCTGTACCTTAGGACCACCGCGACTCTCAAAGTGGGTCGTGACAATTATTAACATTATTTATAATTCAGTATATATATATATATATATATATGAAAATATGAACAGAATAGATAAAACAGAGATTTATAAATGTACCTTTATTATTATGAACTTGTTTTACAAAATTTGTAAAACTGAGATACAATCTGGAGATATGGAGGAAGTATGGAAGTATTTGTGACTGAATGAGGGAAAAAATTACAGATTTTGGAGAGTTACTCAACACATGAGTTTCCTAAACAGTATCTATTTTCTCTCTAGAAATGCATGATCCCTTGAACTGGAGGAGCTTCTGCCTTATATAGATGAGGTAGAATGCTTCTTCAATTATGCTTCACATAGGACATCATAAATCACATGTGAAAATACTGTGGCTTCAGTTCCTTCAGAAATCACATGTGGAAAATACTGTGGCTTCACATGCCACTGAAAGAAAGTTGAAAAGAAATAAAGTTTGTCTGAGAAGTGACAGACAATAATAATTTTCTTTTTGTCCCTTTTTTTTTTTTTACTTTTACCTTTTTTTTACAGAAAGAAAATTAATTGAAACAGATAAAAGTAAAATTCATAAAGGTTAAAATACAAATTATTAATAAAATGGAGGATTAATGAATGGCTGAGCGTCAGTTAAATCATCATCATTAAGATCAATGATAGGGTCTTCTGACTCAGCATGGGATGATTCAGCCTGTGAAGTTGTACTGCTTTCAACAAGCTGTTTCATTGTAGCAAAATATTCATCAAAAGTTGATGCCGCTGTAAGAAGGGCTTGGGCATGGGCCTTCTGACTTAGAAATGTAGAGGTTTGTGGAGGAGCTGACATAAAGCCTTGTTTGATCAGCCATTGATGGACTTTATCCTTGGTAATTTTATTTTTCTGGAATGCATCCCGCCATTTGACTTTACATCTTCTGGCTATATATATATATATATATATATATATATATATATATATATATATATATATATATTACAATGGATACTATATTAGTTTAATGTTCCATCGATTTAAAACGCTTGTTTCATTAAACTAATTAATGTCCATAGAACACGCAAATCAATATGTATATATATGAATTCTTTAACAAATATACATATATATATTAAATCTATTGTTACCTTATATGTATATATGTCAACACCACTGACATATATTCATATATAAAACACATATATAATATACATATATATATTACAAAGTCCATTAAAAACCAATAAGTGCCGATATGTTATTTTGTGACAAAATCATGTATAAAAGCAACACACAAATTCATAAGTTCATACATAATAGTCAACCAATAATTAGTTTTCCAAACCCCTCACCATAAACCAAAATACAGTATATATATATATTACGGTAACTTTAAACTAAAATCCGGTAATCAATTGGCTCCAACAAGTACAAATTCCGTTGAATTAACACAAGCCGTATAATTACCATGGATCAAACAAAACAATTCTTTAATCCTAATAACCTAACATGATATGGGCTCTAATACCACTTGTTAGAATCACATAAATCTTTATTGCTTTAATGCCTAAAATCTATCATGTTATGGTTACTAACGAGATTTAAATATAAATACCTGTATCCATTATAGCAGTCGAACTTTTACGGAATGAACGATGAATGAGTGCTTAGATTGCAGGTATGGCCTTTCTCAGTCAAATCCCTAATTTCTTAAGTTTCTCAACTCTCTGTTTCTGATGGGGAGAGAATAGAAAGCGGCTAAATAATTTGACGTCTTAGGGATCATAACCTAGGAGTTTTAAAATACTGACCTATTAGAATCCCATTAAGCCTATATGGATCAGGAATGGGTATCTACCCATTAACCCCATATCAATTCCTGAAGTTTATGGGCTTTACATAAATAAATCATTTAAACTAAACCCACTTATAAAATAGTCCGTCAATATAATTGTTATATTAAATATGTAAGTCAACATAATAAAGATTAAAATGTAACATTCTAAACTTGTGGCACCTATTGAAAGTTTGAACCGGGCGGTTGTGTCGGTTCAGGTCAAACAAACATCTTTGAAACGGTACTGATTTTAGGAATGTTTTACTGGTGCATTAGCCTAAGAAAAAAATATTCATGCCAAACTTTTCTCCTGGAAGGGACACGTGGCAAGCATAATGTCACCCATCTTGTAAAGTTTTTAATATCATGTGTTATGCAAGCCCAAAGTAGGTTTGGAAACAAGATTTCATCCACAATGTCACACTCACATCATATCACTGTCACTATTTACATGTGATCCAATAATTTTTAATGTCTTAAATCATTATTAGATTTTCAATGGAAAAAAAAATCATTATTAGATTTAATTAATAAAAGACCCATATTAATTGTAGATAAATTAGTTTTATGCTTTTTTTTTTCATTTTAGAATATTTATTTTAGTATATATATGTGTGTGTTGTGAAAAATTAAAATTAGGATTAATTGCTTAAAATGATAAAAAGTCTTAGCAAAATAATAAATATAGAATTAATTAAAAATATAAATTTACCTTAAATTAAAAATTATAACAATTTAAATTAACAACTTGAAAGATTATTACAATGAGACAAAAATAAAAATATTTATTTTTAATATAAATAATTCAAATATTTATTAATATAACATGTAAAATCATATTATGTATTATTTTAATATCATTTGATAACTCGTGTCTATTCGGATCGATTAGGTTATTAATATAATATTTTTAATTTTTTTAATTTTTTAATAAGTCTACATACATTTTCACATGTCAATAATTTGTTATATAAATAATTAAAATTATTAGCATAATAATATTTTAAAAGTTCAATCAAAGTAACGTATCAATAATATTTAGTACATCAATATCTTAAATAGTAAATTTCAATATAAAAAAAAATCTTAACCTGTCACGATCTAAACTCAAAAGTACGTGACTGGCACTTGAGAACAAAAAAGTATAAGTGTTTCAGAACCCATAGTAAGTTTGACTACTCACTAAACGACAAAACAACAATATAACAGTTGTAACTATCACAAAATAAGGGTTGTGGGCCCACATGTTAAGCAGAACCTGTTAAACGTCAATTAAATCAATGCCGCTCAGGACAATATCTCAATCATATCATTATTATCAACATTCGGTTTCTACTTAGCAGAACATCACAACATCCAAAATGAGGAAGCTTAACTATCTTCCAAAACTCAACAACTTAAACAACTGAACTAATAATACAAAGTTTCAGAAAATGAAAATAACAATGCGGAGTTCTAAAGTTTTATAATACAGTACAATTTAAAATTTATTACATAACTAAGTAATAAAATACATTCCACTGCCGAAGGATGGAAGACAGTAATACTTTACTAAAATTTACTTCTCAAGCTCATCCTGCAACCTGGGGAAAAATATTGAACATGAATGAGCGTTCGGCTCAATGAACTATATAGTTATCAATATAACATACCATTTGAAGGGCAAGAATGCTAATGCATGATGTCATCCAGACAAACAATTACATAATCAATCAATGATAGGAATTACTCGATAGGAATCACACTAAACCTCAAATATGGGGAGCCGATCCCCCTATTCTGGCTCTCTAAGTTCAAGTATTGTCTCTTAAAATTCAATACATAGGGTCTCAATCGTCCATGGCATAAGCCACGCAGCGCCGACCCGACTGACACCAGCGCGAGGCGATGAGCAAGTCCCCAAGCCATCATACACTAGTCATAGCTCTTCAAATCATAATCATAATTATGTGTGGTCCTATGTCATCATAATCTCATCCGAACAAACACAAGTAATATTCAGCACAAATATAACAAAACAATCACATACATATGCTTAGATGTACAATTCTTTATATAATGCATAATTATATATATATATATATATATATATATATAGTATCCAAACAGTCAATGCATGTATGCAAGTGAAACATTAATTAAATAAA
>CATKHJ010622583.1:0-14902 GCA_949750685.1 Vernicia montana
AAATATTTTATAATTTATTTATAAATTGTTAGAATTATTTATTCTTCAAAATAAGTAATAATATTATTAAATTCTCAAGAACTGGACCAAAATTTGAGTTTAAATAGGTAAAATAACTTTAAGAAAATAGAGTTATCACTGACTATGGGTTCTGGAAGCCTTAAGCTTTCCCATACCCTAGTGTCGATCACGTGCCTATTGAGTCAGGTCGTGATAAAGTTTATTATGTGTGGTTTGTGCATGATACCATATTGAAATTATAGCAGGTATGAGTTTTACGGATTTTTGCTGGCTTTAGGCTTACCCATACACTAGGACTGTTGCGACTAAGGAGTTGGGCCATGACAAAGGTGGTATCAAAGCAAAGGATGTTAAGATTAGAGCAAGAGTTATAGAAAGGTTATGTTAGGATCAAAATAAGAGTATAGATGATGAGTTAGACATAGAAGTGTCTATAAGATGGTATAAGATTGATAAGTTAAAAGTGCTAGATTAAGTGAACTACGAAGTATAAGTTTGTGGGTTTAGAGCATAAGTTTAAGTTTAAAATAGACTGTACGAAATTATATAAGTTTAAGTTTAGAATAGACTATATGAGATTATATGGGTCAAAAGATATCAGTAACACCATAAGTATAGAATTATCTTTTCATGTCAATTGAAGTTATCCTTTATGCTAGATTTGCATTATTCGTATGTACTAAATCTTCTTTTATATGATTAATATGTAGATATTCTCGATTAGTAAAGATTTCGAGGTGTCGTACTGGGATAGTATATGGATTAGAGATAATTGCATGAATGATAGTCTTGTTAAGGAAAATTCAGGGACAAATTTTATTAAGGGGAAGAATGTAATAACCCAAATTTTTATAAATTTTAAAATTCTATTTTAATAAAAAATAATGGACAATAAAATTTCAAGTATAAATAGATTAGTAGATAAATTAGAAATTTAAATAGAAGATATTAATAATGAGTAGATTAGATTAGATATTTATAAGATATATTATATTAATTTCAAATATAATAATATATTTTCTTTGGAAGTAATAGATTAGGAGATATTGATTATATAATGAGTAGTAATTTACATAGAAGTTTCTAGTATCACATAGAAATTAAAATAATAGCAATAATAATAATACATTATAAAAGAATATAGTAGAGAAATTTAGAGACTTTTGTCTCTAGATTTCTCGATGGAATTACTAAAAGAATTAAAAAAAAAGCATATAAAGAAAGAAAGTAACAAAAAAGTAAAAGAGAGTTAGGCAAAGAAAAATCGAGAATTGAGGGAAGAGAGGAAGAAGAGAAAGAACAAAAGAAGAAAAAGAGAAAGAAAAGAAAAGAAGAAGAGGAAGAAGAGAAAAGAATTTTAGGGTTTCCTAATTTTGAAAGAGGTAAGTAATTTTATTTGGTCTTCTTTCTGAAATTCCTCTTCCAAAGTATATTGATTAAGTATAATTTTGTCACAACCCAATTTTTTTAAGTGGTAACGGTCTTAGGACATGGGTAAGCTTAAGGCTACCAAACATCCGTAGAACCCTTATTATAAACAATTCCTTGTGGTATTTAGCAGGCAATCTAGAACAACCATCAATCATAATAAAATTTAGACAACATAATAGCTAAAAACTTAACATTTCCTAAGATCACAACCTGTCACAAAATACACTTCCAATATTCATCACACAATCTCATTACAACTAATAAATCATAACACTCCTCATCTTCAAATCAATCATCCATTCACACAAACATTCAATACTTGACATAAACTTAGAGTCATTGTATTCAACATAGCTAACACATCATTCATGACTTTAATTATTACAAGACTATATCTCATCACCCAATTACTACCATGGAGCTCTAGATTTGAACATTTAGCAAAAAATATACATAATAACAAAAAGAGAATTTTTACATTGATACTTTGTCCTCAAGAGAATGAAGAGAATCTTAAGGAAGACACTTGCTCAATCTACTAGTCTCCTGAAAAAAAAATATAATTAACAACTGTGAGAAATTCTCAGTGAGTAACGATTATACTACCATACATGCATGTTAGAAAAATACAATGGATTATGAGAATAATTCATGGTAAACAAGAGTCAATGTCATGTAGTAAATGATATTGGATGAACAATAAAACATGTATCTAATGGTTTATGGATTTAAACAATTCTTTAGCAGAAATACATCACTTGGTGAAAGTAGAACATATATGTATTACTCACCATGTTAAAGAAAGCAGAGGCCTGATGGCTTGTCCGAGAGTAAGGAACATATATGCATACTTCACATCATACAGAAGAGCAGCTTATTAGCTTGCTCGAAGCAGAGGCTTATATCTTGGAGCAAAGTCCCATGGTCTTGCACGAAACTGATCAGGTTCTATGGTTAGGTCTTTATACTCTTCCTAGACAAGAGTTTGAATATTATACCTTATCCGTAGATACAATGTGCACATTGCCTAATGTATTACCCCATATTAGTTAGGGGATTTCTGTTTAGGTTCATAGTCATTGGTCATGGCAATGATTATCAATAAACAATAGGTTTCAATTTATGGTCTTTATTTATATAGTTACAATGAGGTTATCGATAGTCATATTAAACATCATTATGGTTCATAAACAAAGGATAAACATATATATACATATGGTGACAATTAGGATTCATGGATAACATTTTAGAAGATATGAACAATGGCAAGGTTAATGCATAAATAATAGTATAATTGTCACTCACCATCACAAAGCACTTTTATATACTTATATCTTCCTTCATATCAAACAAAGAGGGTGGAAATCATCATGCCCTTCATCTCCCCCCTGATCTTTTTTTTTTATTTACACATAGCACATAATATATAAAGATTCAATTCACACTTATTTTCATCTTAATTAAATTCATCAATTTACTTATACATATATATATATATATATATATATAAAATTTCAATTCATAAAGAGTTCCACTCTAACCCTAACTCTTCTCTATCATCTTACTATCATTCATGTAATAGGATTTAACTTAAGCTAATTTAAACTATGGATTAACTATACATGCATTTACTCATCAAATCCCAACTCAAAACTAGCCTTACAACTCAATAAGCATCTATACATAACTTAAAATTAATAAAGGTAACTTAAAGAGTTCTTACCTCCCTCTTAGTTTTGATGAGAAATCCTTCAATCAAATTGCTTGATTTTAATTTTCTTGCTGAATATTTGTAAAATTTGGTGTTAGAAATGTTTGGGAATGATAAAGAGTGGGAAAGGATGAAGAAAATGGAGAAAGAAGAGTGTTTTGGCTCAAAATTTCGGTGGGTGGGTAATGTTTATCCATTTGGGGTAGTTGGGCATTAAATGCACTCATTTTCTCTTCTGAAGCAAGTTCATAGTAGTGAATTTCAAAGTCGCCGGGGTGAATTTCATCTAGAAGTGAAATTGCACTTTTCTTAGCTAGTTCACGGGCGTTTCTTTAAAAGTAATGGCCGTTACTCTACTATTTTCACCATAACTCTTGCTACACTTATCGAAATGACTTGATTCTTTTTTTTTTTTTACTTAAACTAGACACATAAATCTACAACATATCAAACTTTCAACTTAAAATATGAACTATACAATTTATAGTTATTTTTTAAAAATTGACATGTTTATGTGCAAATTCAATCCGAACAGTCTTTACATTTTTTACTATATCTCCAAACGTACATGCTCAATAGCAAAACTGATTTAATGTCAATTAGTTTACATATAAAATAACAGTTTTTATGTTTATATATTTATATCAATCCTAAGGAATATTAACCAAACACAATCATTATTATTATTATTATCATTTTAAATCTCACGCCTTCTAGGTTTATCATTAGCACTTCCAATTTCTCAATTGGGGAAATTATATTTCCTCAATTCTTCTGGATTACTCATCCAAAAACATAGATAAACTTTTCACTTTGCTACTTTAACATCGGTTGGGTATCTATTCTTCTTGTAGGTATTACACAACTTAATATCTTATTACACATCATCAATCGAAAATTCTATCGTACAACTTCAGTTTCATCTGACACATATTTTCTTTTAAGAAGTATACACCTAATGTTAGCAATAGACTTTGTCAAAGAAAATTTTATCAAGATTCTGTATCATTTGTATTGTTATTTACGTTTTTGAATTTTGTATTTATAGATTATATTTTCTCTTGTAACAAAATTAGTTAGCAAGATCATAGGCAAATCAGTTCATTATTAGTTGTATAAATTACAAGCTACTAATGAGATATAATTATCTTATTCTCAACTCATCTTCTTCTATTCTTTCATGGTATTAGAGCTTCCATAGCTGCTGATTTTTTTTTTTTTTTTTCATTTCCCTCTTTTTCCATGGCAAACATAAGTGATACTGCCAATGGTTCTTTAACCTCAATTGACAATTTAATCACCATTAACACTGCTGCTCAAACCCCAATCAAGTTAACTGGCAACAACTTTCCTTCATGGAAACTTCAATCTCAAACCCTCCTAATTGGCTATGACATTCATGGTTTCATTGATGGCTAAAAACCTTGTCTTGCAGCAACCATCACAACCAATAACACTACCACACCAAATCCAGCTTACTGTAATTGGATTCGACAGGATCAACTGATCCTCAATGCCATAGTTGGCTCTCTTTCCCCAAACATTGTTCCATTCATAGCCAATTCTACAACATCGAAGCAAGCCTGGGACATTTTAATCTCTACTTATGCGAAACCATCTAGAGGTCACATAAAACAAATCAAAGAACAAATCAAATCTCTTACCAAAGGTTCCATGTCAACCACGGACTACCTACACACCATCAAGTCAAGAGTTGATGAACTTGTAATTTTGGGATCACCAATGGACATTAAAGATGTCACTGACATTGTTTTTGCAGGTTTAGGAGATGATTACAAGGAGCTTGCGAGAGCCATTCAAGCTCGTGAAACACCTGTTTCATTTAAGAAACTACATGAAAAGCTGCTCTCTTTTGATGTCACCACTACAAAAGTTGAACGGTCTCACTTTCCTACCATTGCAAATGTTGATACTAAGCAAATTAATCGTAATCAAACCAACAACAAGAACCAGCACAACAACTCCACCACCTAAACAATCGAAACAACTCTGCCAAAAATAACCAAAATCCACATCCTTATCAAGGTTATTATCAACTTTATAGAATCCAAGGCCACACTGCGAAAAGGTGCACCTCCTACAAGCTTGTTCCAAATCACTCTGATTTAGTTACCTCACTATAAAACAACAAACAGCCAAACCCATGGCAGCCACAAGCCAACTCCGCCATCTCCAACAACAACAATAACCGCAATTGGCTCCTTGACAGTGGCGCAAGTCATCATGTTACAGCTGATCTGAACAATCTTTCAATGCATTCTTCTTATAAAGGATCAGATGATTTAATGATTGGTGATGGTACTGGCTTACAAATTACTCACACTAGTTCTGCTTCTTTACCTACCAATAAAAAATATTTCAATTAAACAATGTTTTATGTGTTCCATTGATAAGGAGAAACTTAATCTCCATATCTCAATTATGCTCTTTTAACCAAGTGTTTTTTGAATTATTTCCCAACAATTTTCAGGTGAAGGATCTATGCACTAAAGCTATTCTTCATGAGGGTGTTGCTAAGGATGAAGTGTATGAACTACCTGTCAGACAATCGAAACCAATCTTAGCCTTATCCACTACTAAAGCTTCTTTTACATGTTGGCATCAACGACTTGGGCATCCAGCCTTTCTATTTCTTCAGCTTATTGTTAATTCCAATAATTTACAATCTAATGTCTTGAACGATTTCTCTTACAATGCGTGTTCATGCAATAAATCTCATAAACTTCCTTTTTCTACTTCTACTGTCTCCACATCTAAACCTCTTGAAATAATTTTTTCTGATGTGTGGAGTTCACTTGTAATTTCATTTGACAACTTCAAATACTATGTTGTGTTTGTTGATCATCACATAAGATACATATGGTTTTATCCTTTAAAAGCTAAATCAGAGGTAAAAGATGTCTTTATACGGTTTAAAACCATTATTGAGAATCACTTTGATACCAAGATAAAAACTTTGTACACTGACAATGGGGGATAATTCATGGCTCTAGCATCATTCTTAGCTGATAATGGCATTTCCCATCATACTACACCACCTTATACTCCCCAGTACAATGGTATCTCTGAAAGACATCATAGACACATTGTAGAGACTGGTCTTACTTTGCTCACTCAAGTATCGTTGCCCATAAAATTTTGGTCATATGCCTTTTCCTGTGCTGTTTATTTAATAAATCGCATGCCAACCAAAATTTTATAGTACAAATCTCCTTATGAATGTATTTTTGGCAACAAACCAAATTACACTAAATTATGTATTTTGGGTGTTTGTGTTACCTTTGGATATGTCCCTACTCATCTAATAAATTACAAACTCGGTCTCTACCTTGTATCTTTCTAGGCTACTCTCTCATGCAGAGTGCATATCTTTTTTATCATGTGCCATCATCTAGACTATATGTTTCAAGACATGTTCATTTTGTGAAATCAGTTTATCCTTCTTTGGTTTCTAATCCTATTATAGATGAAACAATCACCAGTACTGCCAATCAATGGACTCCTCCACTCATAATGCTTCCTTCTGCAAATAACACTCTATCCTTGCAACAACAATATGAAGTTATAGTGCATATAACTCCTTCATCGAATGACCAAGCTTCTGCCATCACCACAACCCAACTGCCTCCACCTATGACAACTTCCAATCAAGATGAACAACCTTCATCGAGAGCACCTTTGCCTACCCTAACCCATGTCATGACTACACGATCCAAAAATAATATCAAGAAACCTCTACAGAAATTGAACCTCAATGCTCAAATGTCCACACCTGTTGATTCTAAACCTACAATTTTCAAATAAGCTTTGTCTGATCCTAGATGGTGAAAAACTATGAGTACTGAGTTTAATGCCCTAGTTGGAAATGGAACGTGGGAACTTGTGTCACCATCTCCAAATCAGAACATAATTGGGACAAAGTGGATTTTTCAAATCAAAAGACACTCTGATGGTTCAATTGACTGGTTCAAGGAAAGACTGGTGGCTAAGGGATTTAATCACTGCCCTGTAATAGACTTTACTGATACCTTCAGTCCAGTGGTTAAACCCACAACAATTTGCATTGTTCTCGTTCTGGCTCTTTCAAATGGTTGGTAATTACGCCAACTGGATGTTAATAACCTTTTTACAGGGCACTCTTCATGAAGATGTGTTCATGTCTCAACCTTCTGGGTTCATTGACAAGGATTTTCCCAATCATGTATGCAAATTGAAGAAGGCCATTTATGGCCTAAAGTAGACCCCAAGGGCATGGTACCATGAGCTGCGCCAATTTCTTATTCATGTTGGCTTTCGAAATTCCCTATCAGATGCATCTTTGTTCACTTATCTACAAGGTGATGATATTTTGTACTTATTGGTCTATATCGACGACATTATTCTCATAGGATCAAATCCTATTCTACTTCATGACTTTGTAAACAATCTGTGCAATCGCTTTGCTCTCAAGGATTTGGGCCAACTGTCCTACTTTCTTGGAGTTGAGATCGTGCCAAATCAATATGGTGTTCTTTTATCTCAACAAAGATACATACTTGATCTATTGGCTCGTACTAAGATGAGTGAATCAAAGTCAGTACGT
This sequence comes from Vernicia montana, assembly GCA_949750685.1. Lineage (NCBI taxonomy): Eukaryota > Viridiplantae > Streptophyta > Magnoliopsida > Malpighiales > Euphorbiaceae > Vernicia > Vernicia montana. The sequence continues at coordinate 7,767 of CATKHJ010622583.1, forward strand.
ACACCATTACCTTCTTCTTTCTCTTTAACAAAGGAATCTGTCACTCCTTTGTCTGATCCGAAAGAATATCGAATGGTGGTATGAAGTCTTTAATATTTATTAATCATTTGACCGGAGTTGGCTTATGCTGTGAACAAATTGTCCCAATACATGCAATGTCCCACATCTGAACATTGGTCTATGGTGAAACGAATTTTACGTTATCTGCATGGAACAATAGGTCATGGAATTCAGATTCATGCTCGGTCACCAATAACCTTGCATGCTTTCTCAGATGCCGACTGGGGTGGAAATAAGGATGACTGGTCTTCAACAACGACTTATATCATTTATCTTGGCAAAAATCCGATCTCCTGGTGTTCCAAAAAGCAACGGTCTACAATGAGATCTTTAACAGAGGCGGAGTACAGGGCTGTAGCAGCTACGACATCAGAGGCATCTTGGGTATGTAATCTCCTCAACGAGCTCCATGTTCAATTGACGACAAAACCAGTCATTTATTATGATAATGTTGGAGCCACTCAGCTTAGTGCCAATCCGGTATTTCATTCCAGTATGAAACATTTAGCTATTGACTACTATTTTGTGAGATAATTGGTACAGCAAGGACATCTTTGAGTTTCACATGTCAGTAGTCACGATCAACTTGCTGATGCTTTAATGAAATCGGTCACAAGAAGCACGTTTTTCACTCTTCGAGACAAGATTGGTGTCTGTGAAAGACCACCATTTTGAGGGGGATGTTAGCAATAGACTTTGTCAAAGAAGATTTTATCAAGATTTTGTATCTTTTGTATTGTTATTTATGTTTTTGAATTTTGTACTTATAGATTATATTTTCTCTTGTAACAGAATTAGTTAGCAAGATCATAGGTAAATCAATTCATTATTAGTTGTATAAATTACAAGCTACTAATGAGATATAATTATCTTCTTCTCAACTCATCTTCTTCTATTCTTTCACCTAATGTCAGTAATTCTTCATTTTGACTCACTCCATATTCATCTAATTATTTCTTTCACCATTTCACACCTTATGTTCTATGTCTATCTCGTTTAAATGAGATATCATATATGCACAAAGCTTATTAACAACTACAATTCTTAATCCCATATTTATACAAGCTTTCACAATTTTATTATAAGTATTTCAACTCACCATTACTTGATTACTTATACCTTTAGATCACATTCACATATAGTCGTAACTTATATCTCTTCTTATCAATTATCATTATACAATTCTAAAATTCAATATTCATCCTTATTATTTTCAATCTTTTCTTCATTTACTTTCTAATCATTGTTATTACAATTCTTTATTATTTTGACTTCAATTCTCTCTCATATAGAATTCATGACTATTCTTAATTTAGAATTATTTCTTTCATTTTTTATTCTTTCTAATATCAGTTTTTACTAATTAACAGTTAAACAGACTATCATACAAATCCCAACTAGTGAAATTTACACAATTATTGCTACATCTCTAAACAACATTTATACTTCAATATGTACGAAAGTTTAACACATTCATACTACTAATCATATCGCATAAAGCTCTTCATGAATAATAAACACATTGATTTTATTAATATTTAACAAACAATTATTACCAAGACTTCTTTCCAATCATATATATATATATATATATATATATATATATATATATATATATATATATATATATATATATATATATATAATCATATGTCTTTGCACATATAGAATCAATTTCTCTTTTACTCATTCTCTTTTATCATTTCACATTCATAGCGTATATCCGATTCACATATATTCCTTAAAGCACATTTTATACTTTTATATACATATCAACTCATACATGCACATATCTACACATATTCATCTTTTAGTATTCATATCACATATAAATATATCATACTATATAATAGAAAGTCAAACATATATAGGTAACGCAGAACTAACCTAATCGATGGACTTTAAACGACAAAAAGGAATTCCTAAGCTTTATGATTTAACACCTATCCTAAGACTTATATAGTCCATTATAGACTAATACTTATACATTCGCTTTGATACCAACTCTGTCACAACCCAACTTTTTGAGTCACAACGGTTCTAGGGCATAGGTAAGCTTAAGGCTACCAAACACCCATAGAACCATTCCTATAAACAATTCCTTGTAGTATTTAGCAAACAATCTAGAACAACCATCAATCATAGTAAAATTTAGACAACATAACAGCTAAAAACTTAACATATCCCAAGATCACAACCTATCACAAAATACACTTCCAATCTTTATCACACAATCACACTACATCCAATAAATCATAACACTCATCATCTTCAAATCAATCATCCATCCACATAAACATTCAATACTTGACATAAACTTAGAGTCATTGTATTCAATATAGCTAACACATCATTATGACTTTAATTATTACAAAACTATATCTCATCACCCAATTACTACTATGGAGCTCTAGATTTGAACATTTAGCAATAAATATACATAATAGCAAAAAGAGAATTTTTACATTGATACTTTGTCCTCAAGAGAATGAAGAGAATCTTGAGGAAGACACTTGCTCAATCTACTAATCTCCTAAAAAAAAAAATATAATCAACAACTATGAGAAATTCTTAGTGAGTAACGATTATACTACCATACATGCATGATAGAAAAATACAATGGTTTATGAGAATAATTTATCGTAAACAAGAGTCAATGCCATGTAGTAAATGATATTGGATGAACAATAGAACATGTATTAAATGGTTTATGGATTTAAAAAATTCTTTAGCAAAAATACATCACTTGGTGAAAGTAGAACATATATGTAATACTCACCATGTTAAAGAAATCAGAGGCCTAATGGCTTCCCCGAGAGTAAGGAACATATATGCATACTTCACATCATGCAGAAGAGTAGCTTATTAGCTTGCCCAAAGCAGAGGCTCATATCTTGGAGCATACTCCCATGGTCTTGCACAAAACTGATAAGGTTCTATGGCTAGGTCTTTATACTCTTCCTAGACAAGAGTTTGGATATTATGCCTTATCCGTAGGTACAATGTGCACATTACCTAATGTATTACCCCACATTAGTTAGGGGATTTCTGCTTAGGTTCATAGTCATTGGTCATAGCAATGATTATCAATGAATAATAGTTTCAATTTATGGTCTTTATTTATATAATTACAATGAGGTTATCGATAGTCATATCAAACATCATTATAGTTCATAAACAAAGGATAAACATAGATATACATATGGTGACAATTAGGATTCATGGATAACATTTTAGAAGATATGAACAATGGCAAGGTTAATGTATAAATAATAGTATAATTGTCACTCACCTTCACAAAGCACTTTTATATACTTATATCTTCCTTCATATCAAACAAAGTGGGTGGCAATCATCATGCCCTCCTTCTCCCCCTTGATCTTTTCTTTGATCTACACATAGCACATCATATACAAAGACTCAATTAACACTTATTCTCATCTTAAATTCATCAATTTACTTATACATATATATATAATTCCAATTCATAAAGAGTTCCACTCTAAACCTAACTCTTCTCTATCATCTTACTATCATTCATGTAATAGGATTTAACTTAAGCTAATTTAAACTTTGGATTAACTATACATGCATTTCCTCATCAAATTCCAACTCAAAACTAGCCTTACAACTCAATAAGCATCTATACATAACTTAAAATTAACTAAGGTAACTTAAAGGTTTCTTACCTCGCTCTTTGTTTTGATGAGAAATCCTTTAATAAAATGACTTGATTTTAATTTTCTTGATGAAGGTTTGTAAAATTCGGTGTTAGAAATGTTTGGGAATGATAAAGAGTGAGAAAGGATGAAGAAAATGGAGAAAGAAGAGTGTTTTTGGCTCAAAATTTTGGTGGGTGGGTAATGTTTATCGATTTGGGGGTAGTTGGGCATCAAATGCACTCATTTTCTCTTCTGAAGTAAGTTCACGGCCGTGACTTTCAAAGTCACCAAGGTGAATTTCATCTAGAAGCGAAATTGCACCTTTTTTAGCTAGTTCATGAGCGTTACTTTAAAAATAATGGCCGTTACTCTACTATTTTCACTATAACTTTTGATACACTTATCCAAATGACTTGATTCTTTTTTCCACTTAAACTAGACATATAAATCTACAACATATCAAACATTCAACTCAAAATATATACTATACAATTTATAGTAAATTTTTAAAGCTTGACCTGTTTCTATGCAAATTTAATCCGAACAGTCTTCACACTTTTTACTTTATCTCCAAACGTAAATGCTCAATAGAAAAACTGATTTAATATCAATTAGTTTACATATAAATGAACATTTTTTTTAATGTTTTATACTACATCTAAATCAGCCTCTAAGGTTATCAAAACTAATGGACAATCTCAGACTTCCTACCAAAATAATAATCTAAAGCACTTGACAATATATCTTTCACTTAATCATTCAAATTGCATGACTCAAACTATAATCACTCTTAAATCCATTTATTTGCACTCTCCTCTCCATCCCATCAATTATAAATCAATTAGATTAAAAGAACATCAATTAACACTTGTACACATAATAAAATTTAATATACATATCTAGCATACGCACGTAACAAAATCTCATTTTAAATATCTATACGAATTTAAGCACATATATATATCTCACACATCACCTAACTCATAAATTCCTTGAGTATATACGACTCATATAAGATTGGGGTATTACAAATTAATTATATTTATGAAAGGAACTTAAATTAGAATAATAAAGTTCAGAATTTATGTTACTCTGTTTTTATGGCAGAAAAGTGCACTCACAGTTTGGTAGCCATAAAAAAAGAATTAGGAAAAGTACAAAATATGAAAATTGTAGAATTATGTCTCAAAAATATTTTTATAAAACAGTTTTACAAAATTTGTTGTGTGTGAGGATATATTCTTCTTTGAGTAGGACTGGTTCAAATTGTCACCCCTACAACAAGTTCGAAATTGTCCATTTAATTTGATGACCTTTAAGGCTGAATTAGATAAAATGTAAAACATAATAAATGTTCCTCTATGTGTAAAATAGCTTCTTGTAAATCAGGTTTACAATTGGATTTGTACATTTTTCGATATAGTCATAGATGTGAGACCTACTAAGATTGGGCTTGCACAAAAACAAGATAGAATTTAAAAATTACCATAAATTGTGTAATTTGTGTTTTGAGTTGACTTTTAAATATATTGTATCATCATATGTCTAGTTTAAATAAAAGAAAGAATCAAGTCATTTAGATAAGTGTAACCAAAATTATTATAATGCAAGTGTAGGAAGGTCGTGAAACAAAATAATAAGTATAAATGAAAATAAGTTTGATAGATATTGTAAATAGAATAGTTAATGTAAGAATTGAGTTTTATGAGATTATGGTCATGGAATTCTAGGTGTAGTAAACCCTAGGTTCAAATTGAATTATTATGGTTATGTAATATAATTGCTAGAATGGTTTGAGAATTGAGAATATATATTTTGATTTAAGAATATATGATTAGATTAAAGAAAGTAAGTTATATGGTTAGAATTCCAAGAACTATAGCTGATATGTGTCACGACCCGTCTTTGAGCCATGACTGTCCTAGGGCATAGGGAGACATAAGGTCACCTAAACCCGTAGAACCCTTATAATAATTGTTGACTTCCATTAATTACCAAGCTATCATTACCCCAGAATTGAAACCATAATTTCCATTCCTTAATATCCGATAACACATTAATTATTTATGAAATAATCAGTTATCTACTTAATACCATTTACATGCTTTTACTTTTGAACTCCATTTTCCATCAATTTTAGCGCATATCACCATAAATATCTTAATTGCTTGGACTGTAATATCATTATATCATATCACATATCATGCAAACGATATTATATTTACTACATTATTACAGACTTTAAAATCCATGTAGCTCTAGAGTAAACATCCGATTAATACATATCCGTACCATATAATCAAAATAGCAGTGCAATTCCCAAGCGAAAATATAGAATGGAATTTACCTTGCTGACCTATCACTGGTCCTGAAAATAATCAATAACTATGGAATGAGACAAAGCTCAGTGAGTATAGAATAATATAATACAAAATGAACAAACATTGTATGAACAATAATGGTTCCTTTTAACAATAAAGGGATGTTGATCAAAATTATTCTTATGGAACAATTTTCATATTTATAATAGGTATTATAACTTTTAGCATAAATAATTCATTTCCTTGGAAACGGTGTGTTTCCCCCATAATCAATCAAGTGGCGGCCTACGCCTTACTCACTCCTATACACCTAGTCACATGCACAACTGATCAGGTCATACGTACTGGGGACATTAAACCTTTCCCAGCTAAGGTTCGGATACTCTTACCATATCCGCAGGTTCCATTACCATTGTGCACAAGGTCCGATGTATTGCCCCACATCAGAGGAGTATTCTGCTTATTATGAAATCATTATAACAATATATCTTTTCTATTCATGAAATGATTCATTGGATAATACATCAATAACAATTAAATTCCTATAATTTTACCTCTTCTATCCATGAAATGATTCAGTGGATAATACATCAATAACAATTAAATTTCCATCATTGGTCACATTAAAAGACCAAAACAATATAGGCTCATTTGGCCAAATGCCATAAAGAATAATTTTCTCAATTTGGCTCAATAATCAATAAAGAAATAATGCTTGCCAAAGAGTTGCAATACATTTCAAACAAGAATTGATTGAGCATAAAAGCTCATATTCAAGGCACAAAATGTAAAATATTATTTAGTACTCACCTCAAAACTCCTTAGCTCCTAATTAGTATTTAACGTGACTAAAAGCGAGACTCCTCGGTATCTCGAATAATACCCTTTCCTTTTGATTCTACAATCACATTACACAAGTTGTATATTAACTTCTATCCCTTTAACTTTACTAACCATACTTTATTTTTCCCTTTCTTAACCATAAACAAATATCACACACATTCATATTACAAGAATTAATCATTTAATCAAACATTCTATATTCTAACCAAATATTCAAATCAAGGAATTTAATTCCTTTCCCTTTTCAATT
>CATKHJ010622853.1:0-23338 GCA_949750685.1 Vernicia montana
AAATTAAATAATAATTATTTAATTATCATTTAATTATTTAATTTTATTAATATAAATATTTTTTTTATTTTTTATTATATATAATAATTATATAATTATATAATAATAAATAATTTTATAATTTAATGATATTAATTATAAATATTATATAAATATTATTCACTTTTATTCATTTCAATTTTTTTATTTTTTATTTTTAAATAATAAAGTTAAAAATATATTTATTATATATAAGGGTATTTTAGTCTTTTTTAAAAAATTTAACAGAAAAAATATAAAAATTGGACGGAAGGACTAAATAGTCTGACGAAACCAAAATTAAGAAATTAATTAGTTAGTTTCTCAAAAGTAGGGACGAGTTAGTTAATTTGGTCAAAATTCAGAGACTAAATAGTAATTTGACCTAAAAATAAATATGAAAGTGAAAGGTGGGCTTCTATTCCTATTACATAATAGTTGTAAATATTAGGTATAGGATTTTTGGTATCCTTAAAAGAAGTCACTGCCATCAACTCTCTTGCCCACACCAAATAAAGAGAGCATTTGGATTGGTTGAGTCTTTTTGGAAAGGTTCCATTATCACTTCAACTAGGATACAGTTTCAGACAGAAAGTGGTACCACCCTTAATCCTACAATAACACCCTAATCTTCCCCATCAATTGGCCTTCATTCATCTTCTGCCACATATTTAATATTTAAAAATTACATTATTTTGATATTTGTATTTCAAATATTATTAAATTTTATAGTATAATTAATTAAAAATATATTCTTGATAAAAAAAAATTAATATTAATAACGATTTCAAATGTGATTAATTATTTTGTTGTGGTTTGAGAAGCACAATAATTAATTATGTTTAAATTCAAGCTTAATATATAAAAAATTAAATTGATGTGATCAGTTTAATTTGAATAATAATATCATTAAAACTGAATCAAAATGAAGTGTGAACACTTATTCTTTCTTTTTTTCTTTTTTATATTAAACAGAAAGAATCGATCTTGAGTCTTTTATCCTAAAAAAAAAAAAGTATTTATCGCTATGTTATGCTTTGATATGCAACACCTACTTATTTTGAAACTTTTTTTTAATTTATTTAATTGATCTCCTTATAAATAAATGAAAAAAAAGTTCAGAAAAATAGGTGGGTCCTTAATGAAGAAGAGAAAAGGTAGAGTCAGAAAAATCCAATTAGGTTTGGGCCCACCATGTGGTCCAAAGCGCTAGAGAAATCTAAGGTGGTGTCATTAAAGCCCATTCAATGATGAATCAGAAAGAGAAAATGGGTTTTGTTTTCATGGGGATGGAATTATAGGACAATGGACCCTTTTATAGATCTATTGGTTTTAAAAGGATTGTGACAAGGGAAAAGGGAAATCATAAAAATAATAATATTTTTTAAAAAATATTATATATAACACATATGTCAACTATTAAGTATAAATATCAAAATAACAAATACATCACTTATTCTAAATTTAATATTGTTAGAAATCAATGTTTTAAAAAAAAAAAAAAACACACTAAAACATTACATAATAATAGTAAATATATATAGCTTGTGCAATAAACTCAAATTCAATTATGATTATCACCATGTGATGTAAATACCATTTCATTCCATTCTCAACTTACCTGTAATTTCTATACACCAAAATATAGTCTTGTAATAAATATATATTCAATCTAAGTAATTAATTCAGGTTTGATTTCATTTTCCGTGTTAAAAAAAAAAAAAAAACCTTACCTATAATTCCCACAAAATTATTTTATAACAAGTAGGCTTTAATGGATAAAATCATTATATTTTCGGAGATGGATATTGAAAAATCTGAGCTATAAAAAATAATGAAATTGGAAATTTACAAAAAAATCATTATTTTATTTTATTTTTTGCTATTTTCTTAACCACAATGTAAATGCTAACCATCCTATAATTTTTCACCTCGTAATTTAGAAAATTAAAGATACAAAATATTAAGAAAATAATATAAATTTTATATTTATAAAACATTAAAAAATAAGTAAAATTTTATGGTCTTATAATACAAAAGGTTTATTTAGATAGAAAAAAAAAAATGTGCCAGAGAGAATTAATAGTGTTGATTTTGGCTCATTTTGGCTCACTTTTCATCCCATAATTGTGAACTTATTTGACTCATTTGTAATGAGCAAATATCCCACATCGAATAGATGTGGGATATGAGAGGGAGAACTAAGACCATAAAAAGAATCTCCCCCTCCTTTGTTAAATTATCCCACAATTAACCTTCTCTTATTTTTAGTAGCTAATTGTTTTCTTTCTCTCTTGTAATATTTCTTTATTATTATTGGAATATTATTTTGGTAGTATCCGATGATATAGGTATAATTAGTCGAATCTCGTTAAAATTCTGGTGTTCTCTTTATTGTCTATTTAATAGCTATTGTCGGGTATAGTTGTAGTGAATTATTGTGCTATTAAATTACTTATCTTGGTAAAATTCTGGCTAAGGAAAGACTTGGTACTTAAGTGTGTCCTTGTGACCCACATCTCTTTCCTGGAAATTTACCTTGTGGTGATTTGTTAGTACAATCGTTCTCACTCTATTCACCTGTGCAATAGTTTCAAGGTGAATTTTTTATTATTGGTGAAAGTAAAAAACCTGAATTCCACAACAATTGGTATCAGAGCTCTTGGTTATCTTAGTATACTCTATGGTTGCGACTTAGGCTGATCTTCCACATCAGAAAAGATTTTCTTGGGCTAATTAGCATTCCGCATCGACAGCTATTAAATAGAATTTGTAGTATAAATGTCAGACGACACAAAAGGTTCCACATCTTCAATTTTAGCAAGAACTACTGTGACAAATGCTAGATTTGCAGTTGAGATTTTTGATGGCACTAGACATTTCGGCATGTGGCAAAGTGAGGTTCTAGATGTTCTTTTTTAGCAAGGTCTAGACATTGCCATTGAAGAAAAGAAACCAGATGATGTTGAGGATAAATAATGGAAGACCATCAATCGTGTGGCATGTGGTACAATTCGCTCGTGTCTTTCCAGAGAGCAAAAGTATGCATTCTCCAAGGAAACTTCTGCAAGTAAATTGTGAAAGGCACTGGAGGAAAAATATTTGAAGAAAAGCAGTCAAAATAAGTTGCATATGAAGAAAAGATTATTTCGCTTCACTTATGTTCCAGGTACCACGATGAATGAGCACATCACCAATTGTAATCAGTTAGTAGCTGATTTAGTGAATTTGGATATGGCTTTTGAAGATGAATATTTGGCATTGATGTTGTTGGGATCCCTTCCTAATGAGTTTGAGTTTCTTGAAACTACTCTACTTCACGGGAAGGCTGAAGTGTCTCTCAGTGAAGTTACTACTGCCCTGTACAATTATGAGCTCAGAAAACGAGACAAGAAATAAAGTACTGGTGGTGCAGCAGAAGCAATGGTAGTGAGAGGACGCTTTCAGAATCATAATAAATGAAGGAGAATGAGATCGAAGTCCAGACCAAAGAAAGATGAATGTGCCTTTTGTCGGGAAAAAAGGGCACTGGAAGAAGGACTGTCCTAAGCTGAAAGATAAAGGCAAGCCTAATAAAGGGAAAACTGCATCGGACTCGAATGTAGCTGAGTACAATGATGAAGACTCAGACCTTTCACTTGCTGTCATGACATCCACAAGCCCTTCTAGCGCATGGCTATTGGATTCTGGATGTAGCCATCATATGTGTCCCTATTGGGACTGATTTTTTGATTTTAAACGGTTAATGACAACCCGTGTGCAACAAATGAGATTGGTTCCATTTGGCTGAAAAATTATGATGGATCAATCAGGGTGCTGACAGATGTTCGTTATGTGTCGAGTTTGACGAAGAATCTCATTTATGTGGGAGTCCTAAAATCAACGGGCTTTGTTATAACAGCAGCAAATGTAGTAATGAAAATCATCTCTGGTGCACTTGTGGTGATGAAAGGAATTCGAAAGAACAATAATTTGTATTACTATCAGGATAATGCAATTATTGGAATAATAGCAACAGCTTCTACTGATGATCGGGAGTTAGAAGCAACCATGTTATGGCATATGCACTTGGGACATGCTGGAGAAAAATCCTTGAAACTTCTGATAGATCAAGGATTGTTGAAAGGAGTACGGGCTTGCAAATTAGATTTTTGTGAGCATTGCATCAAAAGGAAGCAGACAAGGATGAAATTTGACACAACAATCCATGATACCGACGGTATTTTGGATTATATTCACTCAGATGTGTGGGGGCCTTCCAAGACAACTTCATTGGGAGGAAAACACTATTATGTTACCTTTGTTGATGATTTTTCCTGGAGGGTATAGGTGTACACTATGAAGACTAAGGATGAAGTGTTAGTAGTTTTCACCAAGTGGAAAAAGGTGGTGGAGACTCAAACTGGAAGAAAAATCAAATATCTCCGCACTGACAATGGTGGAGAGTATAGAAGTGATCCATTTCTGAAAGTCTGCGAAGTTGAAGGTATAGTTAGATACTTCACAGTCAGGAATACACCACAACAAAATGGGGTGGCAGAACGCATGAACCGAACATTGCTGGAGAAAGTTCGGTGTATGCTGTCTAATGCTAGTTTGGGCAGATAATTTTGGGCTGAGGCGGTGACATATGTAAGCCATCTCATTAATCGACTACCATCAACTGCTATTGGAGGCAAGATGCCTATGGAGATGTGGTCTAGAAAACTTGCTACAGATTATGATTCCTTTCGTGTGTTTGGTTTCACTGCATACTACCAAGTTAAGGAATCAAAGTTAAACCCAAGAGCTAAAAAAACACTTTTTATGGGGATTACATCTGGAGTGAAAGGGTGTCGGCTTTGGTGTCCAGATATGAAGAAGATAATTTTTAGCAGGGATGTTACCTTTGATGAGTCTACTATGTTGGAGAAGGTAACTAGTCAGCAGTCAAATGATACTCCACAACAGGTGGAGAGTATTCCAAAACAAGTGGAGTTTGAAAGAAGAATTGATCTAGCAGAGAAAGATGTATCTGGTGGAGATACTCCTTTGGTAGATGAGGAGTCAGATGAAGAAGACACTCCTACAGTAGATGAGGAGTTTGAAGAAGAAGAGGTTCCAACCCAAGAACCTACACAACAATACTTACCAATCGCATTGAGAAAGCCACAACGAAAAATTCAAAAGCCTACTCGCTTTGTTGATATGGTGGCTTATGCATCACCAATTGAAGATGATGGAATTCCAACCACTTTTCGTGAAGCAGTTCAGAGTTCTGAAAAGGAAAAGTGGAGGAATGCCATAAATGAAGAAATGCAGTCCCTTAAAAAGAATCAGACATGGAAACTAGCTAGTCTTCCGAAGGGAAAGAAGGCAATTGGGTGCAAATGGATATATGCAAAGAAAGATGGATTTCCTGACAAGAACAATGTCCATTACCAAGCAATATTGGTGGCTAAGGGCTACGCTCAGATGGAAGGAATTGATTATAATGAAGTATTTTTTCCAGTTGTAAAACATTTCTCCATTAGAATTTTGTTGGCTTTGGTAGCACAATTAAATTTGGAACTATTTCAGTTGGATGTAAAAACTGCATTTTTACATGGAGACTTGGAGGAGGAAATCTACATGACTCAGTCAGAAGGATTCAAAGTTGTTGGAAAAGAAAATATGGTATGTAAACTTGAAAAATCATTGTATGGATTGAAGCAATCTCTGAGGCAGTGGTACAAGCGATTTGACAAGTTTATGATAGGGAAAAAGTACATAAGAAGCAAATATGAACACTGTGTGTATTTACGCAAGCTACAAGATGGATCCTACATATATCTTCTTCTTTATGTTGATAACTTCCAAGAGTCAGTTAGAAATTGAGAAATTGAAGACTCAGTTGAACAGAGAGTTTGAAATGAAGGATCTAGGTGAAGTAAAGAAGATTCTCGGCATGGAGATAACTAGAGATAGGAAATTAGGGAGGCTTTGTTTGTCTCTAAAGGAATATTTGAGAAAGGTACTAAAGGGTTTTGTCATGAATGAGAAGTCAAAACCAGTTAGTACTCCGCTTGCTTCTCATTTCAAGCTTAGTGCATCCATGTCATCAAAGAATGATGCAGAACGAGAATACATGTCAAAAGTACTGTATGCAAGTCTTGTTGTTAGTTTGATGTATGCAATGGTATGTACGAGGCCCGACATTTCACAGGCAGTTAGGGTTGTAAGCAGGTATATGCATGATCCTGGAAAGGAACATTGGCAAGCTGTGAAATGGATTCTACGGTATATTATGAACACTGTGGATGTTGGTTTGGTATTTCAGCAGGATAAGCAAGATGGTCAGTGCATAGTTGGGTACTGTGATTCTGACTATGCCAGTGATTTGGACAAACGTCAATTAACTACTGGTTATGTGTTTACACTTGCGAAGGCACCAGTCAGTTGGAAGTCTACCTTACAGTCAACAGTTGCTTTGTCCACTATAGAGGCAGAGTATATGGCAATTATAGAGGCTGTGAATGAGACAATTTAGCTTCAAGGGTTGTTTGGTGAACTGGGAATTGAACAGAAGCACATCAAAGTGCATTGTGATAGTCAGAGTGCTATCCATTTAGCAAAGAACCAGGTTTATCATGCAAGGATGAAGCACATCGATGTTCGATATCACTTTATATGGGAGATTCTAGAAGAAGGTGGAGTTATAATCCAGAAAATTCGGACCACTGAGAATCCTGCTGATATGATGACAAAAGTAGTAACTGCGGTCAAGTTTTAACATTGTTTGAACTTGATCAATATTGTTAAAAATTGATATTTGAGATTTCAAGACACAACTAAAAATTGGATTTGTGAGAGTTTGAAGAATGTTTGGTTGGGATTTGGAATTCGCCAAGGTGGAGATTTGTTGACTTTGGCTCATTTTGGCTCACTTTTCATCCTACAATTGTAAACTTATTTGGCTCATTTGTAATGAGCAAATATCTCACATCGAATAAATATGGGATATGAGAGGGGGGACTAAGGCTATAAAAGGAGTCTCCCCCTCCTTTGTTAAATTATCCCACAATTAGTCTTCTCTTATTTTTAGTAGCTAATTGTTTTCTTTATCTCTTGTAATATTTCTTTGTTATTATTGAAATATTATTTTGGTAGTGTCCAAGGACGCAGGCATAATTGGCCAAACCTCGTTAAAATTATGGTGTTCTCTTTATTGTCTATTTAATAGCTATTGTCGGATATAATTGTAGTGAATTATTATGCTATTAAATTATTTATCTTGGTAAAATTCTGGCTAAAGAAAGACTTGGTACTTAAGTGTGTCCTTGTGACCCACCTCTCTTTCTTGGAAATTTACCTTATGGTGATTTGTCAGTACAATCGTTCTCACTCTATTCACATGTGCAATAGTTTCAAGGTGAATTTGTTATTATTGGTGGAAGTAAAAAACTCGAATTCCACAACAAATAGGTATATGCTTGAGGATGGAATGTTAGAAATCATATATATGTTTATTACTAAACTAGGCATCTAAGAATTGTGGTTTGTTTGTTGGTGATTGTTTTTCTTTTTTTTTTTTTTTTGTATTAATTATATACACATTAGTACTTAAATATAATTTTACTTTGAAATGATTTTAATATTAATTAATTTTTTTTTGTCGATTTAATGTACGTACATTTTATTTTCATCCATCATAATTTTAAGAATTAACGTATCCATTTACCTATAATAAAGAAATTTAAAATTTGCACACCTAAGTATAATTTAAAAGTATATATATATATATATATATATATATATATATATATATATATATATATATATACTCATTCGAATTTTATGGGATGCTTGAAAAAATAAAAGGAACTTAGGCCATAAAAATCTTATAGAGCATAGTTCTAAACTCTAAAAACAAGCCGTGACCCACATACTTGAGTTCTTGTTTAACCTTACCCTTACCCTAGTTGTAAAACTCATCAAATAAACATTTGCAAGGACAATTATGGAGTTTCCAAGTAATGGGCTAGTGGTTAAGACCAAAGGCATGGTATGTTCAATTTTCAGATTTATTGAATTTAATTTATAATTTATGTGGCTTATTTTTTGTTTTTATTGGATTTAAATTTAATTTGTACGATTCAATATAATTTATACACTTGATAATAGCAAGCATGACATCGCAAGGTCTCCTTCTCCGGCATCTCTTTTGCTCCTTGCAAGCCTAGATCGGTGTTGTTTTCATATCTTGTTTTCCACCGTGATTCACCGCCAATTGGAGTGCATACAAGCCACTACTCTTCTGAATCGGAGCTCTCCTCGCCAAGCGATTCCCAATCTTTAAGCCATTTTTTATATGTCGTCGATGTGCCAAGTGTTGTGGTGTCCCTCTTATATGGAGGGACCCACACACAATATATTTAAAAAAAAAAAAAAAAGAATTCAAATATAGCTGCAAACGGTGCAGCTATATTTGACAGCTGCACCATTTGTCCACCGCCCACTTGCTAAATTGCTGACTTATGAAGCTAGCAAATTTGGAATTGACAAAATAGTGATTTATGGGGAGTGAAGAGCCAGAGAAAAGTTTTCTCTGAAGAAAATATTTATGAGTTTTGTGAGAGTTTTATTTTGGGGAGTGACAAAATAGTGAGAAAAATACTTTAGGCTATTTTTGGGAAACACTGTGAGTGTTACTATTTTGGATTTATCTCATTTAATATTGTATTACCTCTCGATTTAATCTGGAGAAGACTCTCTTGTACCTACTATTTGTAATAGTGGAAGTTTTATTCGGAATTTATCCCATGAACGTAACAAAAAATTAAGAGTGAACCATGTTAAATTACTGGTGTCATTTTTGCTGATTTATTATTCTATATTTTTCTAGTAATTTATTCCGCTGCGCCTAACACCAAACTCACCGGTGCTCTTCTGGCTTCAACGACGACTGTCAGAGGCTAGCAAATAGGTTCACCAATCTAGGTTTATTTTTGTTTTACTGCTCATTTTTTTAGATTTTGATTAATGGGTTAGCTTAATTTTGTCATAATGATGAATATTTATGGATTTCGTTTGATGGGTATGATAAATTATGTTGAAATTCATATCTTTTCGGTCTCTCGTTGTATCGGTTATCTTAATTTTAATGTTCACTTTTCTGTGCGAGTAATAATGTTTAAATCTAAAATCTTATTTTCCGTGCTTTGCTTATTATAATTTTTTTTTTAGAATTTTAATTTTTTTTTAATTAATAAAATTTTTGTTGATTTCTGGAGAAATTTATTTCCTTTACTTATATTATTGATTTGGTTTGGACGTTGCTGTGCTTCAGTACTTGGTTCTACTTAGATTCAAAGCAGTTACATTTTATGTAATTTTTCATATTTCCAGCTATTTATATAAGCTAAGGATTCCAATTGCCATGTGCATAGTCACTAAGCCAAATAATGTACCAGAAACTTGTGGTAGATGGATATAAATATTGACATGCATTGTATAATGCATACCAATTGATGTACAAAGGCTTGACATGTTGGAAGATTATAATTTGACAAACTGTTAGATATGGGCGGGGCGGGGATGGGGAACAAATTTCTTACCCCAACAGAGTCGGGATAACAGGTATAAGAGGCAGGGCGGAAACAGGGTTGGCTATCCCCACCCCCGATCCACCCCATTGTTATTCCTACTTGTAATTACAACTATCCCCTATAAATAGTCTTGTAAAATTGTTGTACTAGTTTATCACTCATTCAATAAATAAAACTAATTTTTGCTCCAAAGAATTGTGTGATCATTGAAATGACGGTTTCTTGAAGCCTAAATATTCACTTGTTGACGCTGCCGCTTATATATTTATCCTTGATTAATGGTTTCCTACAACTTATATATCAGACCCTTGATCAGAAATTGACGACACCGGACGCCTATATACCCAAAGTCGAGTTACTTTATTACACATATTTCAACATTCCAGTATTAACAGAACATAGATAAAAGAGAACTGAGACAAATGACCCGTTTAAAAAAATCTCAAGATTTTAATCTTAATTGATCTTGTTTAGAATAATTAGGGTTAACACTCATACTTATATCATAATCAAAATTTAAAGCATTTTTACATATAAAACCATATATAAGATTTAGATATACCATTAATCTAAATTAAAATAAGTAAAACTCAAACTCTTAACTGTTATTAGTGCTCAAAATTATTTATTGATTTTTAATTCAAGAGATTGTTGTGTGAAGAATTTTTAATTTAAGCTGACTCAATTCTCTCTCGTTCTAAAGGTTCTCGACTCCCTCTTTCCTAGGGCTTTCATCTAAGGACTCCTTCGATGGCTATGTCTACCAGGGAGAGATCCCTTATCTTGCTTTCAATCTTACTTTTTCACCTTTCTAGCTTTTAGTTGTTGTGTTCCTTGCATAAATAATTTTTTGTCTATGGCTTGGTATGGATCTGTTGTTTCTCCCGGTTTATTCAGGTTTTTATCTGCTGATCTTGTGATTTTGGCAACCTTTGTGGCCCTATTTGTTGTTGTCTTCTTCCAGCTACATACTCACCTCCACCACCTTTGGGATCTTGTCTTGGATGACGGTTGGTGGGAGGATGCGGACTCCTTCGAAGCAAAGGGCAGAGATTTCTGGAGATTAAGTCTATTTTGCAGCCTTAGTGCCTTAATTTGCCGGCGAGGTCAGTTTCGATTGGAGTTCACAGATCCAAGCCTCTTTTGGCCTCTTTTGGATGTGTTCATTCGTAGATGGGAATGCTTGAGGCTCTTTCAGTACAATTTCTCAATATGGTCTAGCTTTTACCCTGATTTCTTGGATGTCCCTCCTTCTTGCTCAATGGCCGACGGTAGCGGGGCTGGATACAGATAGCAAAGAAGGATCTGGAAGAGAAGAAAGTGTTCATGGTTATTTCTGTAAAATTAACTCTAGGCTATTGGGCTGGGTCTTTGGACTTGAAGCTCATTATCAACAAACCCATGTTGGGTAGTTTTTTTAAGTCTTAGCTGACAATTTGTTTCAAATGTACTTAATACATGGACTGATTTGGGCTTGAGACCCCATTAATGAATGTTTATTATTTTGGGGAAAAAAAAACTGTTATTAGTGCTCTTTAATTGTTTACTGCTAAATCAAAACCAACTCCTAAGAGTGTGTTTAGTATCACTGCGGTTTTCTGTTTTTTATTTTTTTTTTCAAATTTCAAAAAAATAAGTATTAGAAAATATTTTTAAAAAAATTATTATTTTATTTTTTTTTTCAAGTTTATTCAGAAACATTTTAAAAACAATAAATATTAAATCAAAAACAATAAATTCTAGTTTTCAAAATTTTGTTTTTGTTTTTGAAAAACAGAAAATAGAAAATGATATCGAGCGGGTCCTAAGTTTTTTATTTCAATATTTAACCTTTTTTTAATTAATTAATTAATTTATAATAAATATCATATTGAACCTTTTTGTTTATTTATTTGAATCTTTTTTAATTTATCTATTTACCAGTTGCGATGCACGGGTTTATATGGCAAGTTGGCAACTGGTGAAATGAATAAAAGCACCAATCTAATAGTACTGCATTTAGTCATGAATCTGGAGCTCGCCTAACAAAAAATATGTCGAGATAGGAGATCCTCAATCTAACTCCATATATATATTTTGGCAAAAAAAAAAAAAAAAACTCCATATATATATATACCATTAGGAATGGTTGAGATTCCATGCAATCTCATACTACGGTCTACAATCTTCCCGGTACATGATACCAAATGAAAATTTGATATGTTTGCTTGTAAAATAAACATATTAAATGTTTCTAAAATAAAATAATATTTGATTAGCAAAAGAAAAATTAAAATGGTAATTTTTTATTATATATAATTATTAATTAATTATTTTTCCAATAAAAATTTGTATTCAATTTCACTTTTTACAAACTAATTATCAAATTCATATATTATTTATTTATATTGACAATTCAAAGATTTAATTACTTTGATATACATAAATTGTATATAATAAATTTTCTAAGTATATTTTTTATTCAATGCATATTGTGAAATAAATTTCATAAATCTAATATCAAAATAAATGTATTAATTATTTTTTATTAAATTATTATATATTCTATTAAATATTCCTAGTTCTTTCAATTTTAAAATTTCTATTCTTTTCACTACGTTAGTTAAGGAAAATTTTAAAGAAATATAATTTTTAAACAAAGTAAATTCTTGAAAATTAAAAAACATATTATTTTTACGTTGGTAGTAATTAGTAATAATTTATATTTTGAAATCCGACTCGATTTTAGAATCAGTGAAGGCAGAGAGTCACAAATCAAAAATTCAACCGGAGTGAAACTGAAATTTTAAATAATAACATATATTTATTATATGTTTATTGATATGTATAGATAACATTCGTTGCATGTTTTGTAACGTTCGTTACATATTTTGAACGTACATTACAATCAAATAGAGAATAAAGTAACATTCGTTACACATTATAAATGCTCATTACAAAAAATATCAAATTTATATGTGAATCAAAATGGTCTGTTGACTAATTTTTAATTTTTTTTAATTTTTCAGTTTAACTGATCGGTCCAATCCGAATTAGATAATAATGGGAATAGTACTTGAAGCAAAATGTTTTTTTTTTTTTTCCGAAAACTGAAGCAAAATGTTAGAATGACTATTGATTAGTAGCTCTAGCAGTAGAGAAATTCTTTGTATAAGGAGGGCTATTTTTGGAAAGAAAAATTTCATTAGGCATTTGACTTTGCTGGATGTGACAAGAAACATTGTGTTTTTTCTTTGTTTATAATATTATAATAATGACCGGTCAAGATTTGATTCAATTCATCCAATGGACTATATACTCTCTGTTATACTGTGTACCAATGATACCAAAGAATTAGCCCAATACCTATCTTTATCTTTTGCAAATATAAGGGAATGGAAAACAACCTTCTCATTTTTTGTTCCTCTCCCACTTGTAAAGAGCATTATTATAATTATGTACTACTCCAGTCTTCTCTACCACTAGAAAATGTCCCCATGCATTTTAGTTGTACTTAGTACAAAGAACTTAACACTTCTGTTGCCAATAGTTTGGTTTTAGCGGAGCATATTTTTGCTAGTGTTACGAGGTATAGTACAATCATTCATAAACCTATAAAATCCAAGGTGGTGGGACCTTCAAAGATTTGACCCCAATAGTATTCAACAATCAACATAAAAGTTTCCTGACTAGAATTGCCTAAAATGTAATATCATAAATTAGTCTTCTCTAAAACGAAAGGTTTCAAATTTAAATTTAGAAGAAAACAATACACTACGAATGAACAATATCACATAATAAGAAAGCAAATCATAAACACTTGCAAATGGGGATTAATATTTTTGACATATTCAATGGAGTACAGTAATGGTTTCTCAAAAGGGTAAGAAAGCATGAATTAGTATAATAATAATAATAATAATATATCAAATCAATATTTTCAATCGATTATGAATTTGAATACCATTGCTGTTTGCTGTTATTTTTGTTTTCTATCTGATACCTCCAGTGCAGATGGAAAAGGTTACGGTGGTTTCACTTGGCAATAGAATTGAGAGGCACTGGTGGTCATGGTAGCAGGTGGAGGAAAATAGAGATTGTGAGCTGCTGGGTTGATAGGTTTTGATGGAAGGATGGCAGCAGATGGAGGGGTAGCCGCAAATGAGAATCCTGATGATGCTGCAGTAGAGAACATTGTCATTGGGGTAGCACTGACCTGACCGTGCGTTTGCCACGCACAGTTGGGGAGTCCCTGTGAAGAACCTAACTCAATTCTCTTGTCTATTGCTCTTTCCTGTTAAAAGAAATTCAGGCATTTAGTTATAATGGATTCAAGATGTTATTTTCAGGAAAAACTTATCTTAACCAGAAACCATATGCAAACCTCATCATTCCTTTCCGTGGCTAGAGGAGAAAACGAAAATTTTTTGAAGAACACTAGGTGCAAGAAACTTTCAAGCACATAGCAGAGACAGCATCAACTAATATAAGTACCAGTTGTTGCTCTGTTTTTTACAACTAACTTATTGTGTATTCAATTTATAAAGAAGAAAAGAAAGCGAGTTATTATAGAGTTCCAAGTCTTCATGCTTAAAAGCAAGAACAGTTCATTTAGCACCAAGAAGTACGTCTTCATTTAATAATTTCCGCAAAAAGTTCAATTCATTAGAGCTTCCAATTATGGGTCAACATGGTAAGTGAAAAAATGTTTGGTACCTAGCAACATGACAAGAAGGAATACCTCATTAGGAAAGAAACCAGGGTATATGCCATTCCAGAACATCGGATGGTCTGATGTCCTCACTGGCCCTTTGAAAGGTGGATTGCCCACCATTGCAGCTGTTGAGTTCTCCTGTAGAATCAGATTACAGAGAACATAAACCTTTGACAGCTTCATGAACATAAAGGAAGGAATCTGCTAGCTTCATCAAAATTTTAAAAGCTAGGTAATGGTTTAACAGACAAATGCCTTCAAGATTCACCTCTCAATGGTATAAATTTAAATAAAGTCATACAGACAAGTGCTGAAACTTGATGAGATGCTATAAATACAAAATATATGAACAGAAACTGTTGATTTTCAAATATTCTTAGGTCAAGTATTACCCTTGAACTCTTGCTGTCTACATCATAAGGGCGCAAGTGGAACTGTAGATGCCCCTCATTTTCCTTGGGACCATTGCCCAAAGAAGGGGACATCCCCAAATTCAGATCAAGATTGTGTTCACTACCTGCAGCAAAAACCAAAATCAACTAAGCCTTAAGACCCTATCTGCAAACATAGATTTAAAGAATAAAATCAGGAATATCAAATAGCATACTAATCAAATAATACCTTCATTACTGGCCTCAGAGTTCATCTCCCCTTCATATGTGCTTGGCTCAAAGTTGGTGACAGCCTCCCTTCCATTACATTTGATAGCTGCCTTGTCATAAGCCCTGATTTCCAGAAAATCAAAAGGGAGACACATGTTGGATGGAACGGTATTGAGGTTGAGAATTCAGGGTAATAAATTGAGTATCAGAAGAGTGTAATTCATGATCATTAGGACCTTGCAGCTTCTACTTCACTGTCGAACAGCCCAAGATAAATATACCTGCATGCAAGCATCGTAATCTCCAGGATGAAAACTCCATCGCCAATCATTTCTTCTTTGAAATAGGCATTTTTAGTATCTTTTTCCACACAAGGAAAAAGCAAAAAAGAACCCATTTGAGAGTTAATTTGAAATCAATTCTCATTTCGCACACACAGGAATTTAAGTGTATCATATAACTAATATTTAGAACAGCATGAAACAAATTTAAAATCCTTAAAATGTTTCCTCACTTTTTGCCAAGGAATTGCCCCATTCTTGCTTCCCATCTGCCACATTTGTGCAGTGTTACCCCTCGATATTTTGAGCTCCCTCTTGAGAAACCAGTGCTCTGGCGACGAAGTATGTGTACAAATTCTTCCTTGGTCAGACTCTTCATCTGCCAATTGATCAGAGTTAGATGACCTAATTTAATAAGAACCCAGTTAAAACACCATCAAAACAACCTGAATTTACTCATATTGAAATCCTTATCATCCAACCTGTCTGAGATCCTCCTCATAGTCACTGAGACTGAAATTAATGTCAGCATCAACACCCCTAAATTTGATAGCAGCTCGATCATAGGCTCTGAATATAAAAGTCCAGGTTAGGAAAACATAGCAGTAATTTTCTGAGAATAAGAGAAAAAGGAGGGGGATAAGCACACATTATCAACATAACAACAATTTTCACCTTGCAGCAGCATGAGCAGTGTCGAATCCACCTAAACAAAATCAACTTCAAAGTCAATTAAGTGTATAGCAGAAATAGATAATGACAATAAACATTTTTCCTTGCTAATAAAATTAATTATGATTAAATAAACAGAGCACATGGTTTCCATACCCAAATAGACTTGTTTCCCACAATCCCTGCATAAAAAAGAAAATAACAGAAATAATTAACCAAATAATCCAAAATTGGAAATCTAGTGAAACAAACAGATTATTTTTCACATCCAAACACTCTTTCTGCACTAACACAACATAACTTTTCCAATAGAAAATAAGTTATGTTTAGATAAAACTAAGATCCAATAAAAACACTTAACACGCCAAAAATTCAATTCATCCATAGTCCACTCAACCAATACAAATACAAATACAAATCCAACAAATTTGACTTCCAGTAAACAAACCCATAAAACGAAATTCAACCATCAAGTCAACCCATCAAAATTTAACAAAACCAAAAGAGAATTCAATTAATTAAACCCAAAAAATTAAATATATATATACAGTACCAGATATGCGATTCCCATCGGCCAGTCCTTCTATAGAAGGTGACACCTCTGTATTGCGAGCTTCTGGACCTGGGTCCTCTCCTACTCTTCTTAACTTGCTGTGACGGCGGCTGTATCACCCGCACCTCTCCATCACCAATATCTTGCAGTCTTTCAAATGAGAGATCGATCCAGTTCCTCGAGGAACCTTGCCCAGCTTGCCCAACAGAATTCCCATAATTATCCCCGATGCCCATTCCCTTGCCATCACTCACAGGGAAAAGCTCCTTCGTCATAACGGCGTCGTTTTCATTCTCACCACCACCACCACTACCCACTTTCAATATATCAAAATTGAAGGTGGTGTATACACTACTAGTATTGTTATTACTGCTATTACTACCATCACCACCAGTGTAGGCGCGTGTAGAGCACGAGTCATCGTGGCTGGACACGTCCGCATTGACGATTGATGAATTGGACGTCCCCGATCCTTCCGGGTAATTGTACAGCTGATATTGATGCTTATTATCCATCAAAACCACAGAGTCTGAGTTCTGAGTCGACTCAGCAGATTCCACATTCAGATTAAGATCCAACATAGTTTACACTTACAAAATTATCTTCACAAAAGATAACACTTCTACTATTTTCTTCTTTTTCTTCCTCAACTCACTCACTCGCCCAAATTTAGCTCAATTTTCTCAGCTTATAATAATAATCTTTCTCAACAAAAAATTTTAAAAAATAAACTTCGATTAACTTATTTTTTCATCTAACAGGAGAACAATCCAACACCGGATATCGATCGGATCGAAAATTTCAAACAAAGCAAAGAAACATATTAAGATAAACGAATACAGAGGGTAAAAAAGGAGCAAAAATCTATAGAGCAAGCAAAAAAGCGAAAGAGAGAGACGCCGGCGAAAGTATCCGGTGGCCGGAGAAGACGAAGAAGAATCTAATTAGAAAAGGAAAAAAACGACGGCGTTTAAGGGACTGATTAAGAGGTATAAGCTGAAAAGAGTTGCATTAGTGAAAATATCGGCGAGAAGTGAACGGAAAGAGAAGAAATCACCGGTGAGTAGGTGATTCCATAGAGGAGTGTGTGAATTTAGAGAGAGAAAAGACGGGACGTGTGAAGGAACATTTCAGAAATAGAAGAAAGAAGAAGAAGATTTTTTTATTTTAATTATTTAATTTAATTTTAATTTTTTGAAGAAGGGGAAAGAGAGGCAATGGACAATATATAAACATTTTTTTTTTTAAGGTAAACAGACCGAGACAACTGGATTGGCCGGTCACCGGGTTTTCGATATTTGATATTGCCAACAGATTTTCTTTTTTTTTTTTTTTTTCTTTTATCTATTTTACTTTGCAGAACCATCACCTGCCGTCCACGTAACTAACTACTAGCTAAGGAAGATAACAATTTAATATTACATTTTTCTCCAATAATAATAATAATAAATTATTTCTCCTCAATATCCTTCTAAAGTTCTAATAGAGTTGAATATATACATGAATTATTTCAAATTTAATAAATTATTTATTGATCTGAAAAATTAAAAGAAAATTTTAATTTGAAAATTTTAAATTAATTGTATTTTTGTTTATTGAGTTCTTGTAGTTTTGTATTTTTAATATTAAGCTCTTAAATTGAAATATTTTTAATATTGAAATATTTTTTTTTGTTAAAACTTAAAAGATTGCATTTTAGCAAAATTGATATATTTTCTTTGTTTGGGAAAAAAAATGTATGTGGTAGAAAGAGAACATGAAGGAGACTAAAAAGGCACAAAATAAAAGAAGTTGAATAGTTGTTCTCAACATAAAAAATAAAAATAAATAAAAAAGGAAATGGGTGTACTAAGTTTGTCTCTCAAAGTAGATGTGGACCATGGTGGCATGATTAGGTGAGACCCTCTAATACTCATTACTCTGTCTATATTTATAGAATTGTTGAAATATTTAATGTACTTTTGTATGTTTTCTTGGTGATTTTTAGTCATATGGTTCCTATGTTGTTTGCTATTTTATTTGCCTAAGGCTATTTTTGGCAATTTGGCCATGAATTCTATTTTTTCCCCTTTTTTATTTATTCCTATTTTTGTATAGAGTAGACCCTACGCCTGTGACTCTTTAGGGATAATATATTATAATCATGGTTTTTATATTTAATTCGCCTTTTCAGCCAATAAAAACAGAAGTAAGGAATTAAAATTTTAATTGGAGTTCGTATATTTATTACTTACATGTTAAAAATAAAAATAATATATAATAAATATTATTTATATTAAATATTTATTGATATATATATAAAATAATATAAATTAAATATTTTGAATAAATATTATAATTAATTAAATTTTAAAAATTTTAAATAAAATATATTTCTTACATATTACGAACGAACGTCTATTATTTATGAAAAATACTTGATTTATAGATAATTAAACCAACCCATAAACATTTTCAATTAAATGGACGGACGGTTCGAATTTCACAACCATAATTAGAATTTAGAATCATGGACTGGACATATCACATCTAGGGCTGGACAGATAGAATAATATTATAAGAATAATATTATAATTAAGTTTAAGTTTCAAGTTATGATTTTCAATAAATAAAAATAAAATAAAATATTTTGTCAGAAATTATAAACATAAAAATTACAATTTTTTTTTTTTTTTTAGCATTCAGGTGATGATTTAAATATTGTCCAAATTGTATATGATTTGTATTTTTTTATTCTCAAAAAATGTTTAGACGTGGTAAAAAAAAACTGAGGTAAATTTACAATTCCTTGCAAGGAGTAAGACCAATGGGATTAAATCCAATTTACACTTTGGATTTAATGTCTCACCAACTAGATTTGATTTGATGTTCCAATTTCACATTAAAATAAGTTAGCCATTACAAGGAATATTAATTGAATTTTGCTTTTTACAATTCTAACCAATCATTTTATGACAAAGTTATAAATGAAATTATCCAAAATAAGTTCATATTACTTTATTTTTCAATACTTTCTCAAAAAATTGGTAAATAAATTAAACAACAAATATTGGTGAACTTTCAAAAAAACATAATTTTTCTAATAAGTAATTTTTCAACAAATATCACTCAATGGGTAAATGAGTCTCACATTAAATTAAATATGAAATATGGTATTAGGGTTTTATAATCTTGATATAATATGATTCCTTTATATATGAATATTAATATTGAGTTATGTATTAATTTAGTTACAATTGACATAAGTCAATTCATTATCAATCGATTGATTTATAAATAAATATCAATCAGTTTATTGATATTGAATTATTGATAATCTAGTTACACGTAAAAAAAATATATATTGAATATATTACAAATCAATTGATTTCGTATAAAATACATTTTAATATATATATGCACTTTAATATTAAAACATAATATTTTTAATAATAGGCAATATTTAATTTTTTTAAAATAAAAACAATGATTAATAGTTTTGTTTGATTTGTTATTTTGTATGCATCATACAAGTAAACGAGGATGTGCAGTAAATAATTGCATTTTAGGCTAAGCATCTTTCATTTTCTTCTTTATTTTATTTTAATTTGCATCTTTCTTTTATTCTTATTTCTTAATCTTTCTTTTTCCTGTTAAAAAAAATGTACGAATTTATATTTCAAGCAATAAAAATGCAAAATCATCAAAGTAATTTTCTTTTTAGAATGGGAGAGGTGAATTGAACATGAGACTATTATTCAAGCCGTATATATACTTACTATTTATGTTGCACCAAAACGCCACCAGAACTATGTTTATGCTTTTCGAACACTAAAAAATGCAAGAAATCCACTAAATTGGGCTCGAAACATTTTCGAGCCGTTTCTGCAATTAAAAAAAAAAAAAAGTGTTTCTTTACTTAGAAAATAAAATAGTGGGGCGTAATGTCTTGTAATGTGTTTTCTTTTTTGAATGTAATGTCTATTATTAGTTTGGATTATAAAATTTATAAACAATTTATTTCTTTTTTATGAAAATTTAGTTTGTTATTATCTATTATCATACGTGATAATTTTGATCTTGATGGTTAAATGTTGATTGGACAATTGATAATCTTTAATATTTTATATATATATATAATTTGATAATTACATACAATATTTGCTTCAATAATTATTAAAATATATATATATATATATATATTAAATTTTTTATATTTGTGTGTTTCCTTCAATAATATTTTTTTCTATATTTTGTAAAAAAAATTATATTTATGTGTTTCCTTCAATAATATTTTTTTCTTTTATTTTATAAAAATTTAATATTCATATATCTATTTTCACATTTACCATTTCTTTATTTTCATTTCCGTGCAACTTAACTTTTCGCTAACTATGTTTTGGCATGCAAAATCAACAAAGTAATTAGTAAAAGAAAAGGACAGACATTCTCCCTTTTATGAATGTTACCTCGTCTTCCAACATTAATTGTTAGTTCGACTAGATGAAATGGTCTTAATGGACAATTTTACTACTAATTTAGCATGATTGTCCAATGTAATTTATTTTCTGCTTTACAAGTCTCACTTAACTTTTCCATGCTTTAGATATTAATTAGGCCAATGGTATAAGTATGATTATATTTTTGGAATAATACTCAAGTGAATTTTTAATATATTTTTTTAATTTTATTAAACCATTAACTTTTTTAAAATAATACATATAAAACCTTTCTTTTATATTTCATTAAACGAACGTTAAAAAAATCTAATGTGACAGGTGAATCTCATTATTTATACTTTATATTAAAATAAAAAATAATTTTTTAAAAATTAAAAGTAATTAGATATAATAAACTAATTAAAACAAAAAAAAATTTACATTTATATAATTTTCTTATATAATTTTAACAAATTAATAACAAATTGTAATAAATATATAATTTTTCTCTACAATTATATATAAAAGATAAATCAAAATAATTATATTACATGAAATATAATAATATTTTAATATTTTATATAAGAATATATTTTTTTATAAATTATACTTTAATATATAAGGACTAAAGAATTATTTTATATTAAATTAGATTTGTAATATTTTAATTAATTTATTTATTTTATTAACTTTAAATTTTACAAATATTAAATTTTCTCTAAATAGTTTAAAAATATTTATATAAAAATAAAAAAATTAATACGTAGGTACATAGATATTAATTTTTTATTTTTAATATTACTTGACAAAAATTCTAAATTATTTTTTAAAAGTTATGAAACCTTAAATTTGGACCAACAATTAATTTCATCAGCTCAAATGACAAGTCCTATTTGTACATTTGGCCCATAAAAAAATTATATAAACTTAAAAATTTTCCTTTGTTTTTATTAGTTTATTATATCTAATTACTTTCAATTTTTAAAAAAATTACTTTTTCATATCAATATAAAGCATAAGTAATGAGACTCACTTGTTACATCAAACTTTTTTAATGCATATTTAATGAAATATGGACGGAAAGTTTTATATGTACTATTTTAAAAAGATTAAGAGTATAATAAGACCAAAAAAAAAATATTAAGGCTCACTTTATCGTCAGTCCAAATGAAAAGGTCATATATGTACCTTTAACCTATTAATTAAACACAATTTCTTACTTGAAATTTTATTTGGATAAATTACTTAAAAGATATATTTTTAATCCTTAATTAAAATTATATATATATATATATATATATATATATATATATATATATATATATATATATATATAAACTTTAAACTTTTACCAATAGCTCTATTAGACTCTTTTTTATATATATAATTTGTAATACCCCGAATTTTAATTTATTAATCTTGAGAAATTATTTTAGTAAATTAAATTTATTTATTTATTTAATTATTTAAAAGTTAAATTTGTTAAAATTAATTTTAAGATTTTAATTATTATTATTATTATTATTATTATTATTATTATTATTATTATTATTATTATATGAAAGGAAAAGAAAAAGTAAAAAGCAGAAAGCAGAAAGAGAAAAAAAAAAAAGAGACAGAAAAAGATAGAGGCAGCAGGAGAGAGAGAGAGAAAGAAAAGCAGTTGGATCGCCATCTTCCGGTCGCCGGAATCCGACACGCGCCGGACCACCAGGAAGAGGAGGCCGAGACGCTTCCAACGGCATCAGCCCGGTCGCCGAACTCCGCCGGACGACGCCGCACGCGCCGCCGGAGCGTCCGCTAGCCAGCGAGCTTCTGAGCTCTGTTTTGTTAATTTTTCGACCTCCGTTTTGGACAATTCTCATACCGTTGGTTTCCTTATCTCGTATGTTTCGATTCGGTATCTCATTTATGAATTTTGGTGAACCTAAATACGATGTAATTTCGGATCTGTCGATGCATTTTTCGATAATTCTCGGGCGAGAAAAATGAGTGGTGCATATTTTCGGTATCCATGCTTCGATACGAATTTATTGACACCAATTTTGCCGCTATCCGACACCGTTGATATTTTTCGATAACTTTTTCGGCGACTCTCCGATGAGTGCGTCCGACAATCCGGAATTTATCCCTGATAATTATTTTGATGTTATAATGGTTTATTTCCGCGTAGCAGAATTATTACGAATTTAGATAATCGGTTGTAATTAAATTTTATTCCTGATAATATCTCTGTTATGCAGTAATTGTGTATCAGGCGTCTCTCCAGTTGTGAGATGTTGCGCTTGAGGAGATCTAGTTGTGAGTTATATAGCTTAATATAATGCTCCATTCCCTTTTTATTTAATTAATGTTTCACTTGCATTCATACATTGATTGTTTGGATGTTATATATATAATTATGCACTATGAGTAATTATTGAGCGTTATGGCACATGTATGTGAATGATTTATTAATTATGGGTTGCATAATTATTGTGAATGCTGGATAGTATTGGGATGACACAGGGATCACTAGGAATGTGAATATGATAT
>CATKHJ010622959.1:0-19844 GCA_949750685.1 Vernicia montana
TTTTAACCCAATTCAAACCAACTTCATTATCATAAAATAGACTCAAAACTTTACTCATTTTACCAATCAAAACATAGAAAATCAAAGGATCTTAAGATCCCATCTTTGATCAAACCCACATCATCAAAATGAGAAAACTTGAAACCTATTTCGAAAATCATTTCAATACTCTCAATATTCTCAAATCAAGCTTACAAATCATCATCTAGATACATTCTCAAAAAAATCCTTTTTCTAGAAACCCATTTGAGTAAATCTCAAAGAAAGGAAGAAAAAGAAAGTTCACAAGTCACAAACAAGAAAAACATCATTAAAATGAAGAAGAA
Organism: Vernicia montana; assembly: GCA_949750685.1. Classification (NCBI taxonomy): domain Eukaryota; kingdom Viridiplantae; phylum Streptophyta; class Magnoliopsida; order Malpighiales; family Euphorbiaceae; genus Vernicia; species Vernicia montana. The sequence continues at coordinate 327 of CATKHJ010622959.1, forward strand.
ACTAAGTTATTACCTTTGGATCTTCCTTTGGATGATGATTTGTCTTGACCAAATGAAGAAAGAAGAAAAGAAGAGAGAAAGTTGAGAGCTTTTGCTTTAGGGAACTTTTGAGAAAATGAAGAAGATGATAGAAATGAGATATGGTTGATTGTCTTCAAATAAAAAGAATGGCCATGATTAAATCATGGAGAATGAAGGGTTAGAAATGATTAGCTTCTAAGAGAAGCTTTGCTCTTTTAAATTAAATTGAAAATCATTTAAAAATGAGATGACTCATAATGTCTAGGTTCATTGAACCTTGAAAAGCAATATAAAATGATGTTAGTGGAAAATATGACCCATTCTCCACTAACTCATTTCTAGCACAATAAATATCCATTTTGGTCCATATTTTCTCCAATAATTTCACCTCATGGCCGGCCACCATTAAGGCTTAAGCAAATCATCATTTGATCACATATTTCACATTATCATACATATCAATCATCACTTGCTCATGGAATTTAATCATAAATTCAACAATAAATTTCACATGTAATGACATTAAATTTAAACTTCTAAACACAATAGCATTCAATTTAATTTATACTTACGCAAATCGAATTATTTAAGGTCTAGGGTATTACAAGTGCATGCCACCAGGCTTGGGCATGTGGCCTAAGCCCACAACCTTCTAGGCCTCCGGGGACCAAAATGTAAAAAACCCTTACCCTAGGGACCAAAATATAATTTTTCAAAAATCATTTTAACCCTCAAAATGCAAGAATTCGAGCATTCAAGTACAAAGAATCCAAAATCAGTTTGAAAAGCTCTTATCTCTAATGAGTTTTTTGATAAAACCCTAAAAATTGTATTTAAAACTTAGAAGACCAAGTTTGTGAACCACTACTCCATAAGAACGAATTTGTTCCTCATTATCGAGTTTCAGGGATGAAAATTAAACGTTCACACCTCCCACACACGATTGGTCTTTGACACCTTTCCTAGGATTTTTGTTCTTAGTTTAATAATCCAACAGGGGGACCACAAGCCCGTTTCATGCATATCTTTCAAAAGGAACAAGCAAAGCTCAATTAATCTATGATCCAAACCCATTTGATAAACCACTTTAAGATCTAGCAAGGATGTTGGGATTGGATTCATATATTCATAAACACGTTTGGAGAGTCTTAGGGGAGATTTCTAAGTCACTACATAGGCTTTAGTCGGCTTACAGCTTAAGGCTCCCACAAGCGAGAAATGGGCTCATACTTCCAATTGGGTTGGAGGCCCAAAGGTATTAACTATACTTGCCCAAGTCTTTTATACCTGAAGGTACTGACTTGTGAGTGGTAATGTTGATTGAGGACCCCAGAGGTCGTGTGGAGCAAAGAGATCCTTTCCTCAACATTATTAAGGGTTTAGGGTAAGGGGTGTACGTGTGAAAAGTGTAGTGATGCACACTCAACTAACCTAAATCGAACTTGCAATAAAAAGACCAAAGTCAGAATCAACTTCTCTTATCCCTAGTGGAGTTGCCACTGTCGTAACCAGGTTTATGGCCCCGGATGAAAAGACTTTGCACTGCTTTCTAATAAAACATTGGGAGATAGATGCTAAGGACCGAGGCCCAAGACGGAGAAATGAGTCGCCACCTAGTTTTTAAAAACTAGGAAAAGGGTGATTAGGATCCCTAACTTATTACCTAATCACCTATATTAGAGATTCTGAATAAGAAAGTTAGGTACGGTCCTAAGAAGGTGTTAGGCACCCAAGCCGCCTAGCTGTGAGGCTGGCTTCTACTGTTTGGTCCCATTAATACAGGCTTTCATTAGGCTTTTTGAGCTTTTAATTATATGACAGTTATATCACATAAGCAGTTCACCTCATTTCATAATTTGGTGTTATTTAACACTTCAACATGCCTTTAAACATATTTAGTCCTGTTATGAAGCGTTCAAATATTACCAATTTGTCATGCCCTTTGCCTTTTTGGTGGGTTGCTAATATGTCATATGCCTCCTAATTCATTGATCTTAAAACATACTTTGGTTTTTACCAATTTTATTCAACAATGCGTCATGCTTGCAAGGAACAAATCAGAAAGTGGTTAAATACCTAATTCATGCATACTACAAAACAATCAACCTAATCATGCAAGAACTAGTTAATTAACTTCAAATTATTCAACCTAAATATTATGCATTTCTAAGTGATAGAGATTCATTTTTAAAGTCAGATTACATGCATAAAATCCATTAATTACCAGGTTGCATATATATGATCATTCATTTAAATTTTACGTCTAATTAAACTAATTAAAGAGAAGGGGGAAATTAAAAGGAACTTTGCAAACCCAAAATAAAGTAAAATAATAAAAATAAACCTAACCTACTGGACCTAAGATTACCTAAAGTGTATTGGATCCTAGAAAAATTGAACAGAAAATTAATCGATCAATCTTTTGGAAAGGGCATCAGGGGTGTATGGGGGGTTGTGCACCCCTCCCTAAGGGCGCATGGAGGCCCACGCGCTTGTCATCTCCAAGTAGCATTCGATCTTTTCTGATCTCTTCTCCATCGGATCTCCGTTAGGTTTTGATACTTTGGGGGGTTCTTAAACATCATAACATGCATGAAAAACACTAAAACTAACAAAAACTTAAAAGAATGGTTAGATTACATTATACAGAAGCTGAAAAACATGAAAGAATAAAGAATAGATGGACATAAGGGAGAGGAGGGGCGTGAAAGGGTGTCATGCACCCTTTGCACCCTCTGTGATGCCACGTGCTCCTCACCTCCTAGGCAGAGGGGTTTAGCCCCTCTTTAGCCAATTCTGACCATTTTCATGATGCAAATGACGATGACATAACGTGCATGTTAACATAAATAAAGCAATAAATCATACAAAATTAAAATCAAAATGAAATCAAATTGAAGAACATTGAAAAATGGCCTTTATCTTTGGATGATCAGAAGCTAGTTCAGATAAGCCTTAGGAGCTGATTCATGGTATAATAACATTAACATTATTCCTAACAACCTAAAACAATTAAATGGATAGAAATGAATGAATCATGCTAAAATGAATTAAATGTAAATTAAGAACTAAAAGCATATAAATAATAAAAGAAATTATCAATCCTCCTCAAAGTTCCCTACCTCCTGGTGTTATCAAGCCATTTAAGGTCTGATTGTAGTGAGGATCCTAGGGACTTGGGGTTTCAGCCCTCAGGCACCATAACATCAAATCTTGTGCTTTGTATGTAGCTTTTTCTTGGACTTTGATTCACTAAAACTAAGGTTTGTGTTTAGGATTAGGGTTAATCTTTTACTCCAATTCCAGAGGCTCTAGAGAAGTCTCCATTCTCAAAATTCAGAAGCCTCTTTCAAAAAAATGAAAACTACCCCAAAAAGAAAAGTCCTCCAAAATGATTTTTTTTTAGTTTATATATTTTCTTGAAATTTTGTTTGAGTTTTTTGGTTAAAAATCCTTTTAAAATATTTTTAAACCCAAAAATCATTTTAGGCTGATCTCCTTATCCTCAATTTGTTTGGATTAGGGATAAGGTTTAGTAAAAAATTCAAATTTCGAAAGATTTTAAAAGTTGAAGCTGACAAAGGAAGCGCAACAATATCCTTGGAGCAGAGCATAAGCCTTGGGAGCAGTTGTACAAGCCTTCTGTCATCTTCGGCACATAGAGGGGGTCACGCGCCCCTTGACTTGCCACGTAAGGGGCGCGTGTGGGCGCCAACCCAAGGCAAGGGCTCCTTTGCTCCAAAGACCAAAATGTAATTTTTTCAACTTTCAGGGATCAAAGTGTAATTTTTCAAAACCTTAACATTAAGGTTTTCATGCAATTAAACACAAAATTTCTTAAATTTTAAGAATCTATTTTTGAAATAAAACTCAAAATCTTCTCAAACGGGCCAAAACCTAAGTCCAGTAAATTAAATTCAGAAAAAACCGCTTGGTTCATCATAATCGAGCTCCAGGATTGAAAATTAAGCACTCATGCTCACTATAATGATAAAAGAAACAAATATATTACTAATTATTCTCTCAAACTAAGTAATTGGATGGTAGAGAGCGATTGTCAATAATATGCACTACAAAGTGCACAAAATCTCTCCCACATAAATTGCGATGGAGTCACAATTTTTTTTTTCAGGGTCCAAATTTTTTATATCATAATTTACATTAAAGTGTTATGTATAATTAAGTCAACTTCTATATATTTAGAGAAATTTTCATAAAAAAATAAAGGGGTCAAATCTAATATATGACCAAATTTTGATAAGAATATATCAAAACAAATTTTATATTTTGAAGATTGGGAATCATGGCTCCTCTTGGTCTCTCCTCCCATCTTCGTTGCACACATAAGCTCAACCAAAATGCTACGTACTTTTTAACTAAAAATATAAATATTATTAAAATTATTGATTAAAGTTCAATTCTCAAGGTTAGGAGGTAATTCCTAAATATGCCGAATATGGAAATGCATTTTTAAACTCGTTCGAAGAGAAAATTTAATTTCGATTAACGCGTAAATTGATCCAAAAATATTCATGACAGTTTGAATCACAAAATAATTAGAAATATTATTAAAATTATTTTTCTTCCAAAAATAAGTCCTATAATTGTAGTCAATATTTTAGTCATGCATTCACACGACTTATTCGTGTATTAATGAAACTTTCTCAAACAAACATTAAATAAGGATGCAATGTATTTGTAAATAATAATTGGAGGACTAAATATTAAAAGATAAAATTATAAAAACTTAATAGCCAAGAATTAATTTAGCTACTTAGATTATACCAATTGTGAAATTTTACCCGCCTTCTCTCTCAACTTTTTTATTTTTATTTTTTCTAAAGTTTATTATTTGAGTCACCAACCTTCATTCGGTAGGCAATGATTTATTTTTCTTTATTTTATTTAGTTTTATTGGGAAAGAAATTTGGATTTGAGTCTATTTCTTAAGTTATGTATGTAATTATTGTCCAAATTATATATGTATTTACCATTAAATTATGATTATGACTTGATGTGCTTTAAAATGAGAGGGGTGCAATGCATTAGTGCTGGTATGATCGCATCCATGAAAACTAGTAACGTATCAATAACAGATTGCATAATCATCTTAAATAGGAAGATTAATAATAATTACATTAATGAAATAAAAGGAAATTACAAATTTTACAATATAGTTTTATTATAGTAAATAATAATACATTTCAGATTACTATGGTTGGTGCCCATATTTCTCCCATTAAGAGCCTTGATTATAAGTACTTTTCTTATCTTATTATCCCTAATATGAATTATTAAAATTTTCAATTTTTCCTTTTATTTATATTAATTTGTTTATTTTTTACTAGAAAAATAATATTAGAATATCATCTCTTGGGTTTTTCTATTGATTTTTGAAATGTTAGTTTATTGGCTATACTGAGTTGTAATTAAATTTTTTATTGATATTGGCTTTACTGGGTTGAAATTGAATTTTTTATTGATCGAGCTATCTTAAATTCTTTATCATATACACACTGACACACATAAGTTTCAAAAAGCGAATCAAGAATTGACTCAACAAATCTTACGGTTTAATCTTCCTTCTAAGATCGTTTGCAGAGTTGTTCACATTCAACTATTGATATGCTACTTTTGCTTATATTTTTGCCATTTTTCTCTTTCTATTTTAATCGAGGTAGCCTTTTAATTTTCTTTTTCATGTTTGTTCTTTCAGTTTATAGGCAAAATAAGAGACAAATGAGGTTTATGCTCATATTACATTGAAAATACTGAATCAACCTGTAGAGAAATTCTATTCATTGTCTTTATTGCCATTTGTGTAACTACAATTAAATTAGATTATGCTTTTTATAAATTTAATACATTGCTATAAAAATTAATCAATAAAGTTCTATGAGGTACAAAATTTACATCTTACATGTATGTATTTTAATTATAATAAGTATTAGCTTACTTAGGTAGTCGTTATTAATTATATTATTTCATATATTTGTTAATTTGATACTCAAAATTTAAAAGGTAAAATCAAATAATCATTTGATTTGATATTATTTTTTTTATTTTATGAAAAAAAATATTTTTGTTACCAATTACAGATTTCTTAATGATTTGGACGAAGAAACATGAAAACAAATATATTTTAATGTTCTATTTTTTTTTGAATGATTTATGAACATAGTATTTTTAAAAAGTTATTATGCTTGAAATAATCTATATTAATATTAATAAAGGATAATGCATTAATATATTATAAGATGAAGACAAAACGACCTGCATCGCGGGAGTTATTTTCTAGTTATAGTAAATAATAATAAACAAAATTGATGATAATGAATGAATCTATGAGCCCTGGTGGAGGAGCCACACAGGTAGCCTAACCATGTATTAGACATAATAAAAGGCTCTTTGGGCAACGAACAACGAAGAAAAGAAAAGCTTTTGCTACTGCTAAGTTGGTTCAACGACGACAGGGGAAAGACGACATTTCACACGTCTAGGTATGATCTTTCGACTTTCGAGTCCATGTTTCATATAAAGTGGTGTCGTTTATGGATGATTTTGTTGGTTTTGTTCTGTTTGGTTGTTGGGAAAACACGAGAAAGTAAAAATGCTGTTATTGCACCGTAATTGTTCGATGAAATGTCTCACTTGTTTTTTGAAGTTGTGCAATTTTTTTTTTCTGTTCTTTTGGTATATCATGAAATATAAAACTGTGGCTGTGACGTTGTCTGTTGAGCCATTTACAAACTCTCTATGAATTAGTTACCCCTTTGTTTGTTTCTGTCAAAGTTCTTGTTTTGTTCATTCAGAGAAAAACTGTGATATATGAGTTTGCAAAGTTTGTTTTTTCGGCCTTCAATTGGTTCTTGCTGGATTATCCCCCAAATGCTAATGCATTCTCATCCTATGGGTTGCCTCTGTATGTTCCCATTATGTTTAGGGATGCTCAAGTGTTCTTAATTTCCCAAAACTATTAGTTATGAAATTATCTGACATGAATATGAAACTCATCTGTTCGATATGAGTTTTAGTTTGGTTTTACAAGTTTGCTTTATTAGCTTTTCGTGAAATCAAGCATAAATAACATATGGGTGAAATTTTACCAGATTTCAACCTAAGCCTGCATTAAAATTATGTTTAGTATGTTTAGATGGTTACCTCTGCCGCTAAATGAAACAGGCAAAAACTGTCCATGAGAATTTGACTAATTGAGACATGGATTATCACTTGTTTGAATGAGCAAATTGCCATTGTTAGCCATTATAATGGTAGGACAAAATTGTTATCTTCAACTTACCAACTAATCCAACTAATCTATCATTGGTGATTTTAAGAGAGAGAGGGGTGGGGGTGGGGGTGGAATGTGGGTGGGAGACCCTTAGTAACTCTCAGTCAACTATCGCAATGTGCTAATACCATTTTTGAATTTCAAATGTATGTATTTGTTTTATGTTCTTTTTATTTAAGAACAGATTACAAATTGAAAATGCATATGTGTTTTATAAACTTCAATAAATAGGCATCTCTCATCCTCAGGTGTGCACACACATAGGCCTTTGGGTACTCTGTGCCATGATGCATCTTGCTTCTTTTACAACTATGTTATCAGCCCCTACTGTTCGCATAGCGTCCCTGAGAAAGTGGAGTTTGAAAGAGAAAGAGATGGGTATGCACAGAGTATCTAGGCCTTCGGGTACTCTGTGTACCATAATGCCTCTTGCTTCCTTGACCACTATGTTGACAGCCCCCTTTGTTTGTACAGCATCCCTAAGAAAGAGGAGCTTGAAAGAGAGAGAGATAGATATTTGCAGATCCTCATTTAAGGTTTGTTATAAATTAAATTAAAGGTCAAATAGAAAAATATATATATTTGTCATCCCAGTGCTTATGAAATTTAAGTTACTAGTACTGGAGTTTGGAATTTCTAAATTGCATAATCAGCAGTTTCTTATATTAAAAATCAAAATGTCTATTTCTAGCTGCTACTCTAATTGGGCATGAAACTTCTTGACAGATAATATTGGGTTCATCATCCATTGCTCGGCAGCAAATTCTGGCAGAAATGGGATATGAATTCTCAATTATGGTATTTTCATAAGCAGCTCATATTCCACTGTGTGAGTTGGGAGCGCACATGCACATTTGTTCCCTTTTTAGATTCTTGTTAAGGATTTGAGGTAGAAATTTCAATGGGTACTCAATTTAGACTGCAGATATAGATGAAAAGAGCACAAGGAAAGATAAGCCTGAGGAATTGGTTATGTCTTTGGCTCATGCCAAGGTTTGGCTTCCTTACCAGCTACTCCTTTCTTTCACTTAAATATCTTAAATATAATTAATTGCTTAGAATGGGCTAATGTAACTTGCTACTTGAGCTAAACATAGTCAAGCAGTTAAAATTTTCTTTTTGCACTTGCTATATATATTGCACATATTTATCGATATAGAAATCTTAGTTTCATGATGGAACATTAAGTTAGGCAAAATCCAGTTTTCTGCTTAACTAATAATTTGAAGTTTGTTTTGTTTTTTTTTTTTTTTGGTCTCCGTGGATATTTTAAATTTGTGATGGAACTGGGTTAGACAATACTTTAGTTGGTGGTATTGAACTCATGACTTTTATCTTTTCTTTTGTTGACATAGTTTCCTACCTTTATTCATTTATTTATTTTATTCCATAGGCAGATGCCATCATTGCAAGGCTCCAAACTACGGGTCAATTGGAAGAGGATGCTCATGCAACCTTGCTGATTACGGCAGATACAGTATGTCCTGATTCCATTTTGTTATTCCCATTTCTAACTTGTTTTGACTTGGATATAAACACCTAAAATCTGTTGCTAAAAGTCTGGGAACTTTAATACAGAAGAATGGAAAGCTCTGGACTTGTATCATTGAATAACTTACTATTTGCAAACTAAATGGTGTAGGTAATGAAATGAAGAGCTCGTAATAGGATTCTTAAATAGTGAACTTTTATGAATAAAAAATAAAAAATAAAAAATTCCTTTTTCCTTATCATGACTTACTATTAGAGATTGGTACTCTGTGGGCTACACCATGTAACTATACATTCATAACAGATAGCCTTAGATAGTTGGTACATAGATTGACCATTGGATTTCATCCATGTGCCTATTGTCTGAGGCTATCTTAATGGAGCCATATCTTTTTTTGCTGCTGATCTGTATGTATAATTATGCATCTACATAGTTTGTTGCGATTGCTTCAATATTATTGATGTAGGACAACTTAGGCAACTTAGCTTGAGGATTTTAAATTGAGTTCCAGGTCTGATTCCACAGGAATTCAGATCTGAATTAAAGGAAAAAAAAATAGGAAAAAAAAAAAAACTTCTAAGAGTCGGCACTTAGAAGACCTATGAGTCAGCACCTAGGGCGAATTGAGTCACACAATTCTTGGCAATAATTTGAAAATTATTTTTTATTGAATCTGAAAACTGAATAACAATTGATACAAGTCTAGGTATATATAAACTAAACTAATCCTAACACTACTTGGATTAGGAATTCTAAACTAGAAAAATTACAAACTACTACTAACTAGGAAATACTATACCAACTAAAACTCCTAAATCAGGCTTAAAATAAAGTAAAGACTCTTGTGAATAAATTTAACTATTTTTCCAGCAAAGCTGGAAATTACAAAAATACCCTTTGGGTATTGAAATTGTAAACATTAGACCAAAATTCTAAATCTCTTGATTCTTTGAATTTTGTTTTTCTTGATGTTTTCCTTGCTCGCATCAAAATATGTGGAGTTACCTTTGGTAAACGATTTATTTTGTCGGTCATTTAGATAATGGCACTTTTAATATGTGGTGATTGGTATTGGAATAAAATGTGAGCCAATTTACTCCACTTTTAATCAATGGTACTGGAATGAAATATGAATTAATTTACTCGGTGGTATTGTAGGAGAGGCCTTGTTCATGCAGTATCTGTGATCTGGGGCTTGCTTAGGAACTTTTATGTGGGTCACTTTGGTACATTGTGACACTTGCATGCAAAGTTGCAAACATGTGTGAATGGATGTGGGAAGACTTGCTTTCTTTCTTGAGACTTTTGAAACATTTGCTTATTGGTTGCAAATTTGCAAGTTGCAACAATGATGGGGGAATGCCTTTTTGCAGCTAGGAGTAGACCCAAAAAATCTTTTACTTGGAGTTTCCTATATTTCTTTTAAGCATTTGGGTTAGACTTTAGAGGATCAAATAAGGTTGAATGGTTCTTTTCTTGGTTGCATTGTTTGCTGGGCTTCTTTAATATCATGGTAGCAAGAGTAATACACCTTGTACATGAAAAATGATGAAGTTACCTATGGTAGTGAAAATAACACTAGGCACTGGTTTCTGTTTTGCTGCTATTTATCATGTTTTATGGAATTCTTAAGTTCAACTACTGGATAGAGACTAATTTCAATGACAGCAATCTCCTTCAACTCTTCTTTATCAGATGTGAGCACAACACTTTCTTAATTAGAATTTGGCAAATATTAAAGGTAAATACTAAATATGCAATTATTACAATATCATCATATGTTAGAGGTAAGGCCATGCACCCTTGGCACTGTTGAAAGGTGACAATAACCATGGCGCCTTTTATTCAATACCTGAATCAGTCACTAAAGCATGCTTCACTAAAATCCTATAAGAATTAAGAAGCAGCTCTGTCTTGTTTAATCGTCTTGGCCTTGTGCTTGAATGTCAAGTTGGAGCCTAATTTCTTTAGAAAGCTACTCTTTCTAACATTAGGATTTCTTCATTCATGCGCTCCAATACCAAATCTTCAAAATCTTCTTGGCTTTGTGCTTGAAAACTTTTTGGGGTTGCTAAAAAATAGAGATGTGGAGTGTGATAATCCATGGATTGCTCTAGTTTTGTGAGCTTTGTTTTAAAATAAGACCTAATTGATATCATTCTGCATGTATTGTAATTGATGGAACTACTGTACCTTAAGCTAAAGCCATGCACCATGTATTTTGAAGACATTAAAGGGACAGGGGATTGGATTGCGGGGGTGGGGTGGGTGGGTGGTGGGAAGAGGGGGAATTGTTATTGCAATGAAGTTGATAACTTTGTTGTAAATTCTTCATATATTTTACCATGTTGAATGAGCAGTTATGTTTGTGGATAACTAGATATCCTTGCTATATCTCTGTGTAGTTATTTTAAGGTACTTTTAGTGTCTTGCTTCAGGGTGCTCTTTTGGTAAATATTGCTCGAGGCGGTCTCCTAGACTATGAGGCTGTGGTGCAGCACCTTAAGTCTGGCCACTTGGGAGGCTTAGGCCTTGATGTTACTTGGACTGAGCCATTTGATCCTGATGATCCAATTCTAAAGTTTGACAATGTTCTAATCACTCCTCACGTTGCAGGGGTAACAGAACATTCTTACAGATCTATGGCTAAGGTATGATCTTTGAAAAATATTCCTGACTTTTACTTAAATATTGAATAACTTGATTGTATTACTTTGTTTTAAACATTGAATCCTGCACTTTTTGGAAATTTTAAACTGTCCATCTATTGGTAAGCCTTCAGTTTTGATGTTCACATTATTGGCCATATTTTTTTCTTTGCCAGTTACTAACTGTAATCTGTCAAATGTGTAAATGGACATGTAGTTCTGGTCTAAAAAAATCTCTGATTCTGAGGGCTATGGTAATTCTTAGCTGTAGTTGAACTTGAAGAAGGTGATGCTAAAACACATAACCAATGAGGAAAAGCTTTGTTAATGGTGGATAGACATGTAACTTTGCTTAAAAGGTATAGACTGTAGGATAGTCATCGTTGAGCCATGTGGTTCCAATTTTCACTTCAGAATATCTGTTTTTACAATTATAACCATAGATTAAGGTCATGTTTCAGATTATAATCTACTTATGATGTTCCCTTAAACTGAAACAGACATTTTGTGATGGTTACGTGATCATAACATGCAATTTTAGCGCAAAAATACCTATTATAAAGAATTCAGTTTGCAACTATCACCAGAAAATGCTATTGCAGCAATGCAAGCTGCAATCACATCCACCAGAAACCTACTCAGCTCCATAAGAAGCCTAACCTAGCCTAGCCATCTCCCGTAATACATGGAATATAAGAGCATTATACGTGCACATTCAAAAGCATTGGAAACCTGGCTAGTCTAGTCCTTTCAGAAGGTGAATATGATCTAAAATTTTCTTGATGATAACAAGTGTGATTATCAATTTATTTTCTGTCTTTCTTTTCATTTTATTTGTCTCTGTCAGAAGCATTTTGGAACCTATGAACTATGACCAAGGATCATATGATGCAACTCGAAACGAGAAATCTTTTAAAAATTGCAAGGAATGCTATGAAAAAAAAAATTCTCTGACATTTTGATTATTTATAGTGGACTGCGTGTGCCCTATTTTGAGTCATTGCTGTCTTTTGCTTGAAGTTGTCTATTAGATTAAGATTATTCCAGCTGAGCATGGCCAGTTTTTATATCTGTTAAATGCTGATTGCATAATTACAGGTCGTTGGAGATGTTGCTCTTCAACTTCATGCAGGCACTCCTTGGACAGGCATAGAGATTGTTAACTGATTCCTTAGATAGCCTTTATGATTTGGATCTTTCATTCAATGATCAATGGATTCCATCTTCAATTTTCAAGGCCCTTCCAAGATGTGTGCTTCATAGTGCATCAGAAGTTTAAAAATGAAAAAATATGCACCAATCTGAGTCATGTTATTAATATATTTAAGTTAATGGCCAAGTTGATATGCAGTTTCATATCTCTATCTTTGTTTCCAGAATTATTTTATCTTTAACATCTATTGCCACTGTTACTGCTGATGGCAATATAATAATCCATAGTTTTGTTATTGGTAACAGTTTGATCTTCTCATTTTTTGCTGGATCTGAATCGATTTCACTTGCAGAAATTCTTACTCTTAAAACTTTCTTGACATATCTGTTGGTAAGGAACACAGTTCGAACTTCAAATTCAATTTATTTCCTTTGTGCAGAACCTCCTTACATGGATGCCAACTGTCCAGAGTTTTAGGGAAATGCCTAATGCCATTGCAATTATTTCTGTTCCTCTTTCTAGGCATAAACATGTCATGTACCATCATGAGAAGCCTCATGGAGTCCAGAGCTCTCTAAAAGTACCAAGGGCAACTGTTATATTATGTGGGGAAATTCGATTAAATCCTGCTCAATTTATTAGGTTTCAATCAGTTCAAAGAGGACTTCTCGGTCTTAGCTAGATACTCAGTTCCAAAGTATGTCTTGTTCATTAACATCTCGGAAATACTCTGCCATAGTTAGGGTTTGTTCCATAAGGAAATGAGGGAACCTGGTGATAAGTTTACCCCATCATCGGCCACACACTCGCCCTGTTTCACTTAGTATTGTCTTCACTGATTTCAGTAGGCTGTTTCTGTCTCAGACAAATCAGATTGAATTGAAAGTGGTTACATAGGCATATCAACTTCTGCACCAAATGTAGATCATCTGCTAACAGACTATTCTTTGTACTACATGTTTCTTTACTTCATAAAGCCGTTTAATACATAAAACATCTGAAGTTCCGAACATCACATTTCACTCTCCAAATCTCCTAAGAGATACTCTAGGGAACTATCTCATTACGACTACTATGTACACAGAACGTATTTACCTATACAAATATACAAGTGAATGCTAAACCAATTACTTGGTTTCAGTGAAGTCTGCATCAATGATATCTCCATCATCCCGTTCTCCAGTTGATTTTGACGGTCCAGCCTCTTTACCAGGCTGACTGTAAAGCAACTGCCCCATTTGCATGACTTCTTAGTTCAGGACAGCCATTGCATCTTTAATGGTTTGGGTTGATCCACTTGAGATGGCATCCTTGAGCTCCTTTAGCTTAGCCACAACCTTCTCCTTGACTGAGGCAGGTACTTTCTCTCCCAACTCCTTCAGTTGCCTTTCAGTCTGGTAAACAACAGACTCAGCCTGGTTCTTGGTGTCGATAGCATCTCTCTTTTCTTTGTCCTCTGCAAATTTTTCTGCTTCTCTTACCATCCTTTCCACCTGCAGTATTTTTTACCCAAAACAAGAAACTATAATTCTAAATTTCATCAATGAACTAAAATATTAACAGACCATTTTATTATTTATGCTGTAGTAGGAACATTTTGGGCACTTTTCAATCTAATGATTTATTATTAATGCTGTAAGTCATCAAGATTTCTTCCTAATCTAGGCCAGGCACCAGCCATATACATTGTCATCCAGCTGCAGATTAAGCTCATGAATTTTTTTTTCCTATTTCAAATATTTGTTGAATTTTCCTCATAATGACATATTTGCCAAATGCATACCTCATTACTAGGCAGGGTGCTAGCCCCAGTTATGGTGATGTCCTGCTTTTTTCTAGTTCCCTTGTCAACAGCAGTAACAGAGAGGATGCCATTGGCATCAATGTCAAACTTGACCTCAATCTGAGGAACTCCTCGTGGGGCAGGGGGGATACCTTCCAAGCGAAAGCTTGAAGTTTGTTGTCACTCACAAACTCTCTCTCTCCTTGGTAGACATTTATCTCAACATTCATCTGCCCATCTGCAGCAGTGGTGAACACCTCTGTTTTGGAGGTTGGTACTGTTGTGTTTCGAGGGATGATCTTTGTCATTACACCCCCCATGGTTTCCAACCCTAAAGAGAGTGGTGTCACATCTAGGAGCACAATGTCACTCACTTCTCCAGCTAGAACAGCAGCCTGGAATTCAAGCCAAGAACAGCACAATGCAGCAATTGCCTCAATTTATGAGGCTCATTTGACCTTCTTTTGTTAAGAAAAGAAATAAACAAAAACATTTGAAAAATACCGGCAGGAAAAAACAACCTGAACTGCAGCTCCGAGCGCAACAACTTCATCAGGATTCACTGTTACATTAGGTTCTCTTCCAGTCATTTGCCTCACCAGATTCTGAATGGCTGGGATACGTGTTGAACCACCGACGAGGATCACTTCATCCATATTTTTCACAGAAAGGTTTGCGTCCTTCAAGGCATTTTTAACTGGAGCTCGTAGCCTTCAAAAAAATACACTGCAAACATTACCTACTGTGCTCAAATGCAAAAACAAACAACACTTTTTTTTATTCTTTGTTGCAGATCACAATTTCCTTTAAAAGATAAAAGGAAATGAAAAATGTACCTATCCAACAAATCTGCGGACAACTCTTCAAATTTAGCTCTCGTCAGAGACACATCAATGTGTTTAGGGCCATCTGCAGTGGCAGTAATGAATGGTAAACTAGCAAAAGAGAAAAAAATTATCAGTAGTATTAGAGAGATCCACAGGCAACAGCAGGCATAAAGTTATGCTAAACACCTAATGTTGGTCTGACTCAAAGATGACAACTCTATCTTTGCTTTCTCAGCAGCCTCTGTTAAACGCTGAAGAGCTTGTTTATCTTTCAGAAGATCCACACCTTCATCTCTCTTAAAGTTTTCGGCAAGCCGTTCAACAATTCTCTGTCCGAAGGATAAGAATCAAACTCATTATTCATCAAGAACAAATAAGATAATGAATATACAAATTTCTTACCCTGTCAAAATCATCACCCCCTAAGTGCGTATCACCTGAGGTAGAAAGAACTTCAAACACTCCATCTCCAACCTCAAGAACTGTAGAGAGAAATATACTGATTGCTCATCATGCATACTTTTTTATGCAAATTATGTTTCTTAGCGATGGACTTCACAATTTTAGAACTATATCCAATAATATATTTTATTATTGATAGTCTGTAATTTAATAGTTGATTAGATGAACTAACACATTCAATTACGAAATAATACCCATCTTTATCCGAATGAAGAAACGGACCTATCAAAGTCACGACTTAGTCCATACTTTGACTTGTGTCCTAATGACTTGCATACTGATCTAGTACTCGATATGGTAAGCATTTTATCTTGTCTTTCAGTCTTTGTATCTTGCAACATGGACTTAGAAAGTAAATATGGGCAGTAATAGAGAAATTTAGGTACCTGAAACATCAAAAGTACCACCACCAAGGTCAAATACTAAAATGGTTTCATTATTATTCTTTTCAAAGCCATAAGCCAATGCAGCTGCAGTAGGTTCATTGATGATTCGAAGAGCTTCTAAACCAGCAATATAAGCTGCATCCTTTGTTGCTGTCCGCTGGGAATCATTGAAATATGCTGGAACTGTAATCACAGCTTTAGAAACTTTATCATTCATGAATTTTGATGCATCTTCCCCAAGTTTTCTCAGAACCTAATTGAACATTGTATTCAATGAACTGCTTTAGACTTTTCTTGAGAATACAATATTACTATTCTTCACACATAATCTCCATTTCCCAACAATTTAACTTGGTAATTGATTTGCACAAAATTTCAGCTAACTTGTACATTGAAAATGTTTCATTTAATAGTTAACCACTCACATTTCATATCAAATTTTTTACTGCTATAAGGCTCTAGTTTTGATACCTTGCTTTGAAAAAAAAGTTATTTAAATGATACACATTCTTAGTAGTTAATACTAGGTTGTTAGAAGAGGAAACTGCTCTTATGTTTGTTGTTATTGTTTTAGCTAGTAATATTAATAAAAGCACCTCAAAAATATTAATTAAAAGTCATTAAAATTTATTTTTATAATTAATTTAACACGTTCTCATTATAAGAACTTCAAAAAACACTCCCAAAAATACTTTCCCAACAACATTTAAATATACTACTCATGTTTTGACAGTTCAAGGTTTATTAATTTTTATTTATTATTTCATATTCAAAAAGGTTTAGATGTTAGAGGATTGTGATTTGTGAGTCAGTCGAATATAAAAAGGTGTTTCATAACCAAACTGTTGAAATAATGGCTAAATAAAATAATAGTAATGGAGTATTATTGGTAGTTGATAAAATAATGGTACATTATTGGTAATCATTGACACATAGTGGATTAGTTCCATTATGGAAAATAATGTGGAGCATTTTGAATGGTTAAACCAAAAGCTAATGCATGTGATGCATGGAAGTGCTATGTGGATATTTTTCAACCAAAGCTTAAGACTTCAATTTGCCTATAAATACCACTCAATTCATTGTATTCAAACATCAAGTAGCCAAGCTCAAAAATGAAGAAAGCTAAGCAAGTGCGTGGTTCATAGTATAAGCATTCGGTTGTCTCTTTGTGAGTGAATGCTTAGGTGTAATAGGGCTTGTGTAATAGCTTGCTTGTGAGTGTTACTTGGGTGTATTTTGAGCATTGGATAAGTGAGTGAGGTGTCAAGAGGTTTGGGTAAATCAAGCTAAGTTGTCAAGTGAGGTGACAAGGGGCTTGGGTAAATTGTGTGTTGTTAAGACAAAGTTGTATCCTCCATTTTACCATAATAAATATTCTTGCAGTGTTCTTCGGTCGTGGACGTAGGTGGGTTTGCTGAACCACGTTAAATCTCGTGTCTCATTTTTTTTTATTCACCTGGATATTTAATTTTCTCCACATTAGTGTCACCTTGTTACAACAAATTGGTATCAGAGCCAAGCTGGAAAGAAGTGCGGTAGTGTGAAAGTGTATGTCTAGGAAAAATTCTGGCTAAGAAAATATTTGGTATTTAAGTGTGTCTATTGTGATCCACCTCTCTTTTCAGGGAACTTACCTGGTGTATTGTTCACGAACTACAGTCATTGTTCTAGAATATGGCATTGTTCACATATACGGTTACTTTTAAGTATACGGTCATTATGGTGACAAAATTAGAAGTGGACAAGTTTAATGGAGAAAATAATTTCAGCCTATGGCGGGTGAAGATGAAAGTTTTGCTAGTTCATCAAGGTTTAGCCAAAGCCTTGGAAGGAAGAGAGAAGCTTCTAGAAAATTTGTCAGCTGCACAAAAAGATGAGATAATGGAAAAAACACATAGTTCCATCTTGTTGTGCTTGGGAGACGAGGTTTTGCGAGAAGTAGCTGAAGAAGATACCGCTGCCAAGTTATGGTTGAAGTTGGAGAGCTTGTACATGACAAAGTCACTCACCAACCAGTTGTATTTGAAGAAAAGGTTATATACTCTTCAAATGCAAGGTCATTCCATCAAAGAACACCTGGATGATTTTAACAAGGTTATTCTTGATTTAAAGCATATAGATGTTAAAATCAATGATGAGGATCAAACAATAATTTGTTGTGCTCTTTGCCACATTCTTATGAGCATTTCATTGAAACTATGATGTATGGTCTGGAATCTTTGACCATGGAAGAGGTGAAAGCAACTTTGAACTCAAGGGAGTTAAAGCGAAGAGTGCTTAATAGTAAAAATGAAGGCTCGGGTGAACTTTTTGTGGCCAATGAGAAGACAAAAGGAAAGGGATCCAAATGTCATGGACAAAACTCCAAGAAGGTGGAGTGTTACTATTGTCACAAGGAAGAGCACTATAAAAGAGATTGTCCAGAGTGTAAAAGGAAGGTGGAGGAGTTCTCGGATTTTGGAAATGTTGCTGCTACAACTGAAGATCACATGCATGATACTGCTGATGTCCTTTTGGCCACAACTGATGGCTCAAGTAATGAGTCGATTCTTGATTCTGCTTGCTCATTCCACATGTGTCCTAAGAAGTATTTGTTCACCACGTATCAATCCTTTGAAGGGGAAAACGTCTTTATGGGGAATGGTAATTCCTGTAAGGTGGTTGGAAAAAGCTCCGTAAGAATCAAGATGTTTGATAGTGCTATTAGGACGCTGACTAATGTACGACATGTTCCAGAACTTAAGAGGAATCTTATTTCCTTAGGGATGCTCGATGCGGATGGATTTCGCTTATCAACTTTTAAAGGTGCCAAAATTGTAATGAAAGGGCTTAGAGGAAAAGCCGGTTATCTCTACAAGCTACAGGGAAGCACAGTTGTTGGTGCAACTACAAATGTAGGAGGACATTAATGTGGGGCAACACAACATTATTATAGCTCGGCCAGAGGAAGAGTGAGATCTCATAGAAGATATAACAATGCAGAGTCAGTTGCCAGAGCATTGCGAAGATATCAAGAACCCAACACTGGGGTGATGGAGCTGTAGACGAAAATGTTGTCATGGGTGTGGAGCATGGATCAAAAGTTCCATATGTAAGTGTAAGGAATAACACTTGGATGAACATTTCACGAAGAGTTGATGTAAGAAAAATCAAGAAGTTAGACCAATATAAAGTGAAATGGATAACTCAAAGCTTGGGTGACATTGCGAAAATAGACTTGATGGAGCAGCTAAATGGTATAGCTTCCAAGGACAAGTTCAGGGGTCATCTGAACTTGGTTGAAGGTCTCAGAATGATGCCCAAGAGTCATGAGGGAGAGATGCAAGAAAGGAAGAATATTTTATTTAGCCAAGGTGGAGATTTGTTGAAATAATGGCTAAATAAAATAATGGTAATGGAGCATTATTGGTTGTCAACAACCAATAATGCTCCATTACCATTATTTTATTTAG